>JAGFNQ010008071.1:181482-341150 GCA_024364735.1 Boesenbergia rotunda
AACAAACCCAATAAAACCTAAACTTAATCAACCATTCTCTCCCCCTTTGTCAAACACCAAAAAGGGTATGGTTATTATGTTTAAACATACCTCCCCCTTAAACAAGGGTCTCTCACCAAACCCAAAATAAAACGAAAGAAAAATTTTGAATTGCATATGAGAGACATATACCATAAATGTATCATGACAACAATGTATATGCATCATATGACAATAAGTAAAGCAGCTTCATCAGACTGATGATTGATATAGAAAAATTTCTGATTTATCTATGGACCGATCAGATTTCAGAAAAATTTTGGAAACTCTGATACGTTCCAGGTTAGACTGCATTGACAATTGATATTTTCAGAATCAGGTTTGTTTAACCAAAACTCATTCCACCACACGGGTGTAGACTACATTAACAATAGGTATTTCAGAAAAATTTCTGAAACACGATATGAGTTTCTTGACTAAAAGTTATTCCTCATCAAGGAACAAGAGTCATGATTCAAACAACTCTTTCTTATGGATTTAAAAATTCCAACACAGGTTGTATCAAATCAGTATTAGTTTGGTCCAAGTATGTTCTTTGATCAGTCACTTGAGTCGGATCCCTGATCGGTCTGCTTGACCGATCAGGAACAGTCTGATCGGTCGGTGGACCGATCAGGAGGAGTAGGACCTTGATTTTTGGTTCTTCAATACATACACCCTGATCGGTCAGCATGACTGATCAAAAGCAGCCCTGATCGGTCTTCCTGACCGATCAGGAACAGCCGATCGGTCGGTGGACCGATAAGGTTTGATCAGATTTCAGAAACAAGATTTCTGAAACTGATATGTTTCAGAAACAGGTTATGTCAACTCTCAAACCTCTAAACCCTAATACAATCAAATTTAATCCCTTTTGATCCTAAAAGGGTTCCATTAACCAAAATTCATTTCCCAACATCGTCAATCAAGAGAAAATCGTTTCCTTACATATTTTAAAATCTTAATACAAGCTTGTATCAAGTTTGTATCAACAAATGCTCACATTATCATCATGTTGTGTTTGACTCCACTAATCAGAAAGTTCAAAGTATAGATCACAAAAGCATGACATGGTCTAAATTCTCTAGATGCAGGCAATTAAAAGAAAACTAACTTAGACTTCTTGTTGTAGTGAACATTAATTTATCTCTAGTCATGTGTTTGGAGCACCCATTGTCAACAAATCGTGTTGATAGATGCTCCCCCTCAACCAAAGCTATACAATTCGAAATATAGAGGTTTTAGGTACCCAAATTTTGGGACCTAATGCATCTACAATGAATGATTTAGGCACCCATGCCTTGATCACTTTCTTTTGAACCCTAGAAACCTTAGATGATCTAACATGGGATCTTGACATCAATGAAACAAAGTGTGGTTCTTTAGGTCGGTAACCTATACCGGCCTTGTTGTAAACCGCTCTTTGAGCGTTTAGGATCATATCTAAAGTTTTAGAGCTAGTTGAGAATTTTTCAAGAAAATTCTTGAGTTTTTCAACCTCACTCTTCAAAGCCTTATTTCAATCTCAAGGGACTCACTATGCAAATCATTAATTACCTAATCCTTAGAGGTTTTCAATTTTTCTACTTCCAATTTTAATGATTTTACTTTGACCTTAGATTTCTTAAGCAAATTGGTTAAACATGCTATTATTCTATAGCATTTATCTAACTCGGGAGAAATTACCTCTTCATCATCTGAAGATGATGAAGCCGCGGTTGAAGAGTTCCTTGATTCGTCACTACTTCTTTCATTTGAGTCCTCTATTGCCATGAAAGTCATGTGATAGAAGCTCTTCTCCTCCTCCTTTTCCTTTTTCTTCTCGTTCTTCTTCTTCCTTCTGTCACCTGCCACAAAAGCCACACCCTTCTCCTTTGGGCTTTGGTTAGCGATCTCGTGTAATTCCATTTCACAAAATAGATCATCTATTTTAACAATGGACAAGTCCTTGGATACCATGTAGGCATCCACCATGGATGACCACAAAGCATTTCTAGGAAAGGATTTAAGAACATACCTTACAAGGTCGCGATTCTCGACCTTCTCATCGATGGAATGTAACCCATTGAGAATCTCCTTGAATCTACCATGAAGTTCACTTACCGTTTCACTTTCCTTCATGGAGAGGTTTTGGAGTTGGCTGAGAAGAAGATCTTTCTTGGCTCTCCAGGTACTTGAGTTCCTTCATGGAGCTCAATGAGCTTGTTCCAGAGGTCCTTGGCAGTGGTGAAGGGGCCAACTTTGATCAGCTGCTCCTTGGTCATCCCACACTGCAGGGTGACTGATAGATTCCATCTTATTGATCATTTGAGTTGCTTAAATCCCTATTTGATCTGTGTTTTTATTGCCAAAATTGTGAAATTGCCTAGGTTTTAGAACTTATTCATATTGTGGACTTAAATGCAAAATTACACATATTTGAGTTAATTGGCCACTAAATTCTTGATTTATTTTTGTAGGCATGAAAGGTTCCTGGACCTAGAGCATATTGGGTCAAACTCGAGTCGGAAGTGACCCGGATCAGATTATCAAGATCACGATTAAATCTGGGCCGTTCGATTCGAAAGCGGCTAGATCTGAGCCATCCGGGATGATCTGAAGCCATCCGAGCTAGGGCTAGGGTTGATCAAGTACCCTGATCACGATCTGAAGGTTTCACCACAATCAGAGCTCAATCAACCGTTGGATCAAGCTTGGAGGGCTCTAGAGCGTCCAATCACAGATAGAGTTGATCTGGACCGTCCGTTGCATATCTGGAGGATCCGAGCTACCACGAGCTAGATCCTGACCTCAGATCACCATCATCAAAGTTTGGCTCAAATCAGATGAAAATCAGCCGTTGGATTGAAGCAAACAAATCTGAGCCGTCCACTGGTTATTATTTAAGGAAATTTCCCTGCGCAGCAAGCTTTGTCGCGTCTTCAGAGTTCTTCGCCGCATTCATCTTCTTCATCGAGTTCTTCATCTCGCTTAGAGTTTTCTTCAATCGGTTGGCGCGACCACTCGTTTCCTTACTGAGTTCGTGTGCTAGATCACTGGGGAGTTCATCAGATTTGTTTCCGGATCGAAAATTGCCCAAGAACAGAGCTTGTGAGAGGTTTCTACAGCTCTGTCAGTTTGGTACCGTCGGATCAGCTGTGCTTCAACACCTTCCATCCGAGCTATCCAGAGGGGTTCCCTGAGTAGCTTGGACCATCATCCACCAATCCACGCACGCAGACACAGCTACAAGGAAGAAATCGGTTAGAAACTTCAGAAATGGGCAGTTTGAGCTGTTTTCAATCGCTGATGAGTTTTTCCCCATGATTTGCTGAGCTTGCGGGTCCGAGGCTCTCCTTTGCTTGACAACCAAAGAGTATCCGAGCTTTGGAAGGGATCGAGGAGTAGTTTAGATCATTAATTTTAATGCTTTGTAGCTGTAATTTTACATTGCCGCATTGTTCTGTTCTGAATTGCGTTTTCAGCTACTGAAAGTTACAATTTCAAGTTCTTAGCTGTAATTTAGCTCTAATTCCGCAAGTAGAGTAATTTAGGGACTTGTTTAGTGATTAACTTAGTTAAATTACAGTTTGTTTCAGCTTAATTTCGTGTGTGCCAACCATATAGCTTGCGTGCCACTTTATTTCTGAAAATTCCATTCAGTTTCTGAGTTGTCTCTGATTTCTTATCTTCTAAGTTGTTTCTGAGTTTCTTAGTTGTAGATCCTTGCTCTAGCATTAGATAGATAGGTTATTTAGTTTAAATAGCACTCCAATTAAGCTAGGTAGCAATTTGATTCCTTGCGTGCCACTTTCAATTCTTGCCACTTTATTTCTGCAAAAACCAAATTCCGTTCTGCCCTTTTTCCAGCTGCTGTTGGATAATTCTGGTTGGGTAAACACAAGACATTTTGGCTTAGTTCATCTGGTTTCTTCGATCAGTGTATCAAGTGAGTTGGTTTGTGTTTTGAGCCCAAACCTTGTGCTGAAAAATCTGAAAACTAAGTTTCCATTTCTGCATTTTCCATTTCCGAGTTCCATTTCTCTTTTTGAATCTGATTTCAGTTTCCATTCTCAGTTGTGTGCCATATGCTTTGGATCTAATTGACTCTGAATTTAACTTGTTATTTGTGGCATCTGATTGAGTTGGAATCAACAAGTTGTGGTTTCAAAAATTGAAGTTAGTTGTAGTTAACATGTGTAGCTTGTTTAATTTGCTAATGGCATAAATAGCAATTGCTTTTCGGCTTGATTTGTTTCAGATAACTTCATTCACACTTGAGATTTCTTTCCATCAGAGTTACTGTGCATTTGCATTTAAGCTTGCTTTCCAAATTTCGGTTAAATTTTATAGCTTGACTCGATTTCCATTGGTGGAAGTATCAAGTGTCATTTCTTGCTTAGTTCCATTGTTCACTTTCCTTAATTTTCATTTCCATTTTCATTCACAATTGCTATCCAAATTCAATTACTTGTTTGAAACCCAAAAACACAAAAACGACACATAATTACAAGTTTGAATCAAACTAGACAACTATCCCCGAGAAAAATACGACCTGTGGCCCCTTTGCTACATTCTTACACATTTTGCTTGTAAAAGGGTTTCCAGTATTCATTTACATTTCTAAATTTGAGACCCACTTTCGTGACACCTAGTTTGGGCTCGTTCAGTGACCACAGCCTTTGCATCAGCTTCCCCCTTCTGGATTTGTTCTACCGACCACCTTGAGAACTCTAGCACTTTTCCCTCAGCATCCTTTGGAGGGGAGAAACCCTCCTTGACTGAGAACCACATATTGATGTTGATCTTCAAGTAATACTCCATCCTTGACCTCCAATATTGGAAGTCGGCTCCGTCGAAGAATGGAGGTCGGTTGGTGCTGAAGCCTTCCCTCATAGCCATCTTTGTAAGCTCTCGGGTGTTAGTCCGTTTGAAAGAGCCCCAGGCTCTGATATCACTTGTTGAACCTTGGATGGCTAGAGAGGGGGGGAGTGAATAGCCAGACACTAAAACTATTCGCTTCTTTGAACTTTCTTGTTTCTGTGATTAGAGTTAGCAGCGGAAGACAAATAACATAAACAAAAACACAGAAGGACGAATAAACCAATCAGACGCTAACATAGTAATGTACACGGTTCGGGGATAACTTGCCCCTACTCCTTGGCGTGCCCGTTAGGTGGGCGATCCCTTGATCGTCGACAGATAAGCCCTAGAACTCTGGATAGAATATCTTCTCATTCTCAGTGGAGTAACCTCTCCACAAGCGTCTCAGTAGAATAACAGTTAAGCCCTCGAGACAACGAAAAGGAAAGCTCACACGAATACAACAGAAGCACTCAAGAATGAAAACTATACAGAGAGCTCAAACAACCCAGCAAAACTTCTCTCGTTTTCTATTTGTTCTACCTTGCTCCTCTGCTTCCCAGCTTCCTCTTAAGCTTCTGCTCACCCGGCGCGTCTGTAACCTCTGATCAACTCCGTCATCAATAACCCACTGACCTCTACTGGGCTCAGTCCACTGAAACTTCTTCAGCTGAGCCTCAGGTCAGTCGCCAGCTCGGCCAGACAGTTGCCAGCCCGCGCCAGAAGCCGTTGAATCCTGCGAAGGGAAAACGGACAAACCTGACCGAAGCGAAAGTCTCCAGTTGACCCTCCTTCTTGGTTTGAGACATCCCTGTCTCACCTACAAACTCATCAGAGGATTAGCACAGCAAATCAAAAGGAAATCAGCAGGTATCAGAAGGATTCAGTGCGAGATCAGAGCGTTATCAGAAGTCAGACAACGTTTTCAAATTAAAGTTCAGACACTGATCGGTCACCAGACCGATCAGTGATGACCCTGATCGATCAGGCTACCTCCTGATCGATCCAGTGACTCTGTGATCGGTCACACTGACCGATCAGGGATCGTGGATCGGTCACTGTGACCGATCCAACAGCTTGCTGGAGTTTCCTCCACAAGCCACAGGTTCCTTGACCTAATCGGTCACCTGACCGATCAGGTTGTGCCATGGTCGGTCACAGTGACCGATCGGTCACAGTGACCGATCAGGTCACCTCTGGACCGATCAGGACCCATCCTGATCGGTCCAGGAGGCCCTTGATCGGTCACACTGACCGATCAAGGTTTTCTCCAGAAGGCTACTGATCTCTCTCTGATCGTTCACCAGAATGATCAGAAGCCAAACAGAAACATTCTTTCTCATCATGATCGTTCACCAGAACGATCAGACTCTCTGGATCGGTCACCAGATCGATCCATAACCAGGAGTTAGTGTCAACTCCCTGATCGGTCTCCAAACTGATCTAGCTCCGACCAATTCAACCCTAAGTCCAGAGAACAGGCTCCCTAGCCTTCTCTGACTCATTCTGATCCCGGAGAAAGAGCTCACGTGCCCTCTCCGACGATTACTCTCAATGCTCAGTCCCTCGGACCAAGACTTCGTGTCCGACTTCACTCACTGGGACTTTGTTCAACCTAGCTTCCCTCGCTAGGACCTGGCTTCACTCACCAGGCTTTCAGTCACCTAGCTTCACTCACTAAGACCCGGCTTCACTCACTGGGGTTTCCGTCACGTGTCTTCACTTACCAGAACCCGACTTCACTCACCAGGACCCGACGGCTTCACTCATCGGGGTTTCCGTCACCTGGCTTCACTCACCAGGACCCGGCTTCACTCGCCGGGATTTTTATCACCCGGCTTCACTCACTGGGACCCGACTTCACTCACCGGGGTTTCCGTCACCCGGCTTCACTCACCAGGACCCGGCTTCACTCACCGGGATTTCAGTCACCCGGCTTCACTCACCGGGGTTTCCATCACCCGACTTCACTCACCAGAACTCGTGCCCAGTCCCCGACCAGGACTTAAGCCGAACTTACTCACTCACCTAAACTTAAATCCGTGTCAACATCAAAACAACAATCAGGTCAGACTGCATCAACACTAAGCTCCTGCATACTTAGACACAGGGATCAAAATAGACCAAGACCTAACTTGACTTAGTTGATCACATCAAAACTATCCTGGGATATTTACTCGTTTAAAGGCGACTCCTCTTTGTATATGAATTATCTTCTCATGTATTTCTACACAAACCTCTAATTCGAACATCGCATCTGGAGTTTCTTCGATTGGAATCAGAGCCTTAGATCCATGGATGATTGTCATAGTTGTGGTCGTGGCAGTGAAAGACAGGTTCTAGCTAAGGAAGTCTCGCACTGGGATCGAAGCATACCGTACGAACTCATTGAAGATCTATAGAGACAAGTCACAAAGTTATCTTGCCGTCTAATGGCACAGTGATCGTAGTGCCCGAGATTTTAATGGTTGTAAGTTTCTTTATTTTAATTTGGATAAATTTTTTCTTGAAAAAGATATGGACGATAAGATTGATATAATCGACGATCCAATTTATAATAAAGATGAAACCACGAAGCTAATTCTGAAATAGAGAACAAAGTTCAAGAAGTTGAGGTGGATCTCAATACCCATTCAGTAGTTGGAACATCATGTTGGATGACCCTGAGATTATAGAAAAATTTGATGTTTCTGCATTAGACATATGGAGGGGTGGTTGCACTTTAATTGAATTGCTGACATGTGTTCCACCTTACTATGATATGCAACCAATGCCTACATTTTTTCGAATTGTTCAAGATGCGAATCCTCCTATACCTGAGGGTATGTCGCTTGACATTCCTGACTTTCTTCGTCAACGCTTCAAAAAGCATGGAATGCAACGACCTAATGCTAAAACATTGCTACTGCACTCATGCGTTCAAAACTCAAGGCGCACTTTGCATTCCAATGAGACAAACAGGTGCAAGTATAAGGAATATTGAGGATGCCATTCCTGTTGATGATGGCAACTCAATTGTGAATAATCATCATAATGCAAGCGAAGCACAGTATTCAAGAGAACACAAAAGGTGTATCAAATATTGGACAAGACAAATGTAAAAAGGAAAATTTAGCTATTGATTCTGCTGTGTTTGAAAATTCTGATGGACATAGAAAACCTTTTACTAAAGGTACCTTCTCAAATGGTACAGAAACCGAAGCAAAAGATGAGCTATCTAACAAAGATCTTACCTTAGCCATCAATGAAAAGCCATCTCTAGCGTATTCTACTACAGAAGTCGTTTCTAATTTTCCGATTGTTGGATATATAGTGTGAATAGAAAGAGAGGTGGTGAGATTTTAGTCCCATATTAGGACTTTCTAGTGAATAGAAAGTGAGGTGAAGAATAAAGAGGCTCCATTATGAATGAGACTTTAATCCCATATTGGGAGTCTCAAGGCATAAATGTTAGTTTATATTGTTTCACAAGCATGATAGTTGTGAACAAATGCTAGAGGAGAGACTCTCTCTCACGCGTGGGTGCGCAGGGGGTACAAATCCAGGACCCGGATTTATATTGAACCAAGTGAACTCGTGTGCGTGCACGACCTGCGCGCGTAGAATGTCCGACCAGTCAGGGCAAAATTTGTCCAAGCAGATGAACCAACATTTTGTCAAATTTTTTGCTCAAGGACACTGCGTTGCGCAGGCCTCAGCAACTTCCCGGTCGGGAGCTTGGGAAACTCAGCTCGGGAGACTTGGTCAGGAGCTCGGGAAACTCAGCTCGGGAGACTTGGTCAGGAGCTCGGGAGATTTGGTTGGGACTTGGGAGACTGCAATTTGCATAAAAGGCAGCTCAGGTCATTCAATAGTTAAGTTGAAATTATTTTTTATAATTTCAATTTATTGTAAATTCTCTTAAAGGAGTCCATTTCCTCCAACACCGATAACTCTGGATGAACAAAAGCAGATATTTGGAGAAATTAGGATAATGATAGCCAAAGAATATGAACTCCAAATTATCAGTAGATTTTGTTGATTTGATATATCTTCCTCATGTACTATCGCTTGAACTCGAGGATGAGTTCGTTCAATCTGGAGCATCTGATGCAGGTGGATCATTTTTATTAATTTTAGTAAATTAATCTTTTTTATAATGTTTGAGTTTTTTGATATTTTTAATAATTTTTATCTTTTACAATTTTAGAATTTTTAATCCGTTTAAAAATTTTAAGATTATTTTTTTTCCTAAAAAATTATTTAGACTTATCTCTTTTTTAGGATTGTTTTCTTTAACTTTTTCTTTGTTCTATTACTCTTTTTCTTATTTCTTAGGTTATTTAAATAAGGATTAGGGATTTTATAAAAGGGGGGTGTTTTATGATATGTTGAGTTTGATTGATTTAATAAAGTTTCTTTTCGTTTAAATCGGCTCTTCTTTATTTACGAATTATCTTCTTATATCTTTCACTATAAACCTCTAATTCAAATGTCGCACCTGGAGTTTCTTTCCCGGGATCAATTAATGATTTTTTCTCCTTTACAATAGGTTAAAAAAAATTTCTTTAGTTGCACAATAAATAATGTTACTAGATGGGAAACAATAAACAATGTTATTTTTTTTTGGCTTAGTTGCACGATAGACTTCAGAGCTGATTCCATATCTCCTTGTTTATAGTAACCATCGACATTGCCCTTTAATTAATACTGTCAACAAGGACATCACTAGTCCTTCATCTTTTGAAAGAACTTATCTTCGGTTATTATCCTTGAATTAAACAAATAAAAAATATAATGTAAACTATCAATTGCAGCCCTAGCTAGCTAGGATTTCATTCCAAACTTCAGGCAAGTTAGCGATTCCTTGATTACATTTAATGGCAAGCTGCGACTAATATTTTGGGTGCAGAACATGAAACAAACGGGTGAAACAATATCAGAACTACATTCAGTTTGTTGTTCGAGTCAAGTTGGAGAGCTTGCCATTCTCAATATATATATATATATATATATATATATATATATATATATATATATATATATATATATATATATATATATATATATATATATATATATATTGTTGAGGCAATTTATGATCTGGAGTGATCATGAATTTTGATGTTTGGGCAAAGAGTTTAAGTTATGTTTTCCCTTGTGTTCTAATATGTGTATGTTGAGTGTGTAGGATGTACAGGTTACATATATTGACTTAGCTGAACGACCTCGGTACGGTGAAGGGTGGCATGGAGACAAGCTGGAGGCTTGTGTGCGCACCCGAGGGACCTTAGTATAGCAGGGACGATGAGCTGAGGGGCGCGGACTTCGAGACATGCGTGACGAATGGCATGGAGGCAAGCTGGAGGCTTGTGTGCATCCGAGGGACGGAAGTCGAAGATGAAGAGGGCGCGAAGGCAACAGTCGAGGCTGCTGATGAGGAGTCAGTTGAGTCGTGAGGGTACGAGTGTTATGTGATTGTACTCGAAAAATCTTAGGCTTCGAGTGCTGAGAGAAGTGTACTCGGGAAGGGAAACCGTAGGTATGTGAGTAGACCAGTCGACTGCCCTTGGGGCAATCGACTGATAAAACTCACAGAAGGCAGTGAGCTCTGGACCAGTCGACTGCCCTGGGAGCAGTCGACTGGTAGCGGTTGATGAGTTGGCTGAAAATTCTAACGTTGGTGTGCAACGGTCGATTTTCAGTGGCATCAATCGACTATCCTGGGAGCAGTCGACTGGTGGCGAGGGTTTTCAACCTTAGTCCTATTTAAGAGGACTTCGTGTTGGCTGAAAAGTTTGACAAATTTTGTCTTGGTTAAAGACAAAATAGTAGTCTTGGTGCTCATGTCTTGTCAAGGTGTTGTGGTGAGGTTTCTCCACCCACAAGGAGCGACAAGGGCTAGCCGGAGATTATCCAGGGAGTGATCCACTGACGGATTCTTGGATTAGTCACCCTTAGGAGTGGATACCAAGTAAATAGATAGTGTTAGCATTACTCTTTACATTGTTAATTTTGTTTTATTGTATATTCCGCTTGCACAACTAACAACGTAGGTAGAAGAGTTCGAAGGAATGTTATTCACCCCCAAGCAACCGAATCGATCCAACATATATATATATATATATATATATATATATATATATATATATATAAAAGATTAGATAGCAAATGAATCTTGAATGATCGATTCGGTTCCACGAAAATTTTCTATCGGTCACCAGAATAAATCAAAAAGCACTCGTGGTGGACAGTTAAGCCTAACGTTCCAAGCTTTACGTCTCATTTAAAAAAAAAAAAATCCTACAAAATACGCCGTAGCTAGGGATCGAACCGTAAATATCTAGGATAACAACTAATCGTCCTACCACGGATGCCATTCTCAACCAGGACTTGGCCCTCGTACTCTAATTGAAGATAAGAATGAAATAGAAACATAGATTGTGAACTACAATAATTCCGGTATATACTGGAAGAATAAAGCCAGATTCGTATCGCTGTTGCTGGCACTGTACAAGTAGGCGCTTCATCTCAAAACATACTCCTCCAGTCCGGATCCGCTCTAAAATTATGCTATTTGCAATGATTCTTGACCTTTAATCGCAAAAACCTTATTCAATGCTTGCTCCACAACCTGCATTATAAGCCACGTCAATATGAGAAACAACCAGAAAAAAAAATATACAATGGTGTAAGATTCAGAAGCAGGAATTCTCCATGTAACTAACTCGTCAACAGTTGACTCATAAATTAGATCCAATATTAATTACCTTGTCAGGAGTAGAAGCACCTGAAGTGACACCAATTGTAACTGGTCCAGAAGGTAGCCAATTCTCTTTCTCAAGCAGCTCTCCATGCTGCTTGTAAAAACAGATAAAATGATTATTGCCACTATGGAATTTCATAATGAATAGTCACATAATCTGATTAAAATAGATTTATTCTTAAGTAACTTACATTTAACTTGTAGGTGATTTTATTTCCCGGGCCAATTCTTTGTTCATTGTCAATCCAATAACTAGGGATACCCCTGAGCTCAGCAATCTCTTGGAGATGTGAAGTATTGCTAGAGTTCCATCCCCCAACGACTAAGATGAGATCAAGTTTCTCTTCCACCAGCTTGAACATAGCATCCTGCCTTTCCTGAAAGAGTGCAAGAGAAGGGTAAGGGGGAAATGACATCAGTCATCCGATAGAATATAATGAATTATATAAAAAAAATTTAAAAACAGAAAATATTATTGATTTATTACTACTTTGATTTGCCACAAAACTGAAAAGATAAATATGAAAGTTAGATATTCCAAACTCTATTTTACAATTATAATCCTTTCCTTATAAAAAAATTCCACCAATATCAATCCCAAATCCGGATTGAGGCTTTAATTAGGACCTAGACGAATAAAAAATTGTTTCCTTTTTTTGTGTGAGACTAGGTTGACAAGTGATTTTTTTTTGTTTTTTTGTGAGACCAGGTTGACAAGTGATATAGCTTTCTACAGAGCTTACTATAGGAAGAAGACCACAAATAGTTGGGAAAAATAGGGCTTGATGATGATAACTACAAAGATAAGTCCTTATATACACAAAATGTTGTTTGTGAAAAGCTCAAGAGTAATGCAGGTGAAGAAATGGGGAAGTCAAGAAAGTAATACTTTATGCAACAGAACTTTTTTTCATCCGTAATAATTGATAATAAATCTGAATAAATATACAATTTGTAACAATATGTAACCAAGAACTAATTACTATGGCTAAATTGTAACCAACCATGATAGCTCAACACCTTAAAAGAACAATCTAAAAAGGATGTAAAACATGGATCCATTTCCGAGTAAATATTAACTACAGAGTTCTAGTCATTAAATTTTATTGAACTTGTCCACAAAGTATTGGAGTTCCACGGAAAAAATTAAATGATTTTCTAGCTATTATATTCACAAGGCATGAAAGCCACATGCCTATCTGAACAATTGTTTATACTTGATGGCAAGCAATTAACTCTACCCAACCAGATTATTGCAAAAGGCTTATATAAATTCGTCAGTTACCTTGGAAGAAGTTAACCAATGATATTCAGGATAATTTTTTTTTTTTTTTTTTTTTTTTACTTTCATAGTAAAATTTTGATAGGTAAGAGTGAATTGAAATGGATGTAAACTAGACATCAAGGAGAGAAAACATACTGCTGGTTTGACTGTTTGTATTGAAGTTTTCAATCACAATAATAACAGGGGAAAAGGAATGTAAAATGCAAATAGTAAAAAAGAAAGAAAACTATCAGTAAATTCACCTGGGTGGCATCACAAATGGTGTTGAAGCTGACAAAGTGATCATTGATGTTCTCAACCCCATATCTTCGCATCATGGTCTTCTCAGCCAATTTACCTGAAATCTAGTGTTATATTTGGCTGTAAACTATAGATGGAAAGACACAGGAAGTATCAGGGGCAATGAACTTACCTATTTCCTCCGTTTCGCCCTTGAGCATTGTGGTTTGATTTGCAATGCCTACTTTAGCTAAGTCGACATCCGGATCAAACCCAGCAGAAACGGCATATTTGAATTTCTGTAGCACATGAATGCACAGTTAATACCTTTCTTCTGTGCAGATCATATGAAATAAAAGAGTCAATATACCTCAAGAAATGCTTCTTTTGTGGAGCTAGACCCATCCAATTGCCCACCAAGAATGTAGTCGCACACATACATTGCCTGTTTTTTTGCAATTGTTATATCCAATGTTTGGTTTCGGAATATAATTCATAACCAAATGGTATTGGGTCAACAATCTAGTACCTCAGTCATGTTCTTCACAATGATATATCTTCCTGCAAACGAGGCTGTGGCGACAGTCTCCTCATGTGAATATTTGCCATGTATGATTGAAGTATAATCACCCTTCTTATGTTTCTCGACAGTGTTCCAGACCTTTGAGGATAGAAAAACATTAATTATGATGAAGATATTCAAAGAGAAATACACCTACAAGTCCCTCTGAAATAAAAAGAAAAAAATACCTTTGAAACCCATGGACAAGTAGTATCAACTATCTGAACCTGCTTTTCGCTCAAGGTAAACATCTCATCTACAGCGGCTCCAAATGCTGGCAAAATTACAACATCACCCTTGTCAACAACATCAAATCGTTTCTTCCCCTCCTCAACTGGAATGTTTTTCACGTCCATCTCTTCCAATCTCTGTAGCATTAAAACAATATAATCAATCTCAATATATTGAATATTTCATACTAGTAGGAACAAATGGTAATCACCAAATATTGTTATGTAACAAAATAGCCCTTCTCTGTCAAAATTATATTGCACGAATAACTTCTTGAAATGAATCAAATTTCTATTTACAATTAAATTTAAATCAGGTCATGGTGAAAATTATACTGGAATGCTAAAACCAACCTAGATTATTTCAGTATACAAGTATAACAAGTTGCTTCAAATTAGAGAACCTTCTACAAGAATCCACAAACCGATTTCATAGTTCATTATTATATTTCTTGAATGAACAAGAAAATTACGAAGTTAAACGAATAGAAAGTTTAACAATAAAACATTATATTTATAAACAGGACACAATTAGTAGCTAGGATCCATCCCAAACCTTGTTGACCGTCGGGTTATGGATGATTTCGTTGGTAATCCAGATGTTCTCTTCAGGAAATTGTTTCCTCGCCTCGTAAGCGATCTGGACCGCTCTCTCAACTCCCCAGCAGAACCCATAGGACTCCGCGAGCTTCACAGTCACGTCGCCCCAAGTGTACACGCAGTTGTTATCCTTCAGCGTCTTAATCACATCACCTGAAATCCCACAACCCTAACCAAGTTTAAGAAAACCCCCAATTCTCACAGCAGGCAAAAACGACCAAACTCCCCCCGCTTACTCGTGTACTCCTGATTCATGAGCTCGAGGGTTTCCTTCTTGTGCCCGAACCCGCGGCGGTTGTAGTTGTCGCTGCGAGTAAGATTATGGCGGAAGGCCTTCTTGTCGAAGTCCGGTTCGAGCACGGGGTCACCGCTGCAACGGACGGCGAGCGTGGGCTTCGATAAGGGGGCAGATCGGACGCGGGAGTGTGCGAGACTAAGGGAGAAGCGCGCGAGCTGCATCGGGATCGCCATCGCGGGAGGAGAAGACGACGAGAGGAAGCCGGTGCGGAGCTTCGGGCAGCAGCAATGGAATCCCGCGGCAGTGGTCCATTTATCCAGTCGCCTGCCATCCTCCAAATTTTCTCTGCATTTTCCTTTTTTAAAAAAAATAAAACTTTTTCTCTGGCTACCGTTTTTCGATCGGATCCGTTTCGTCAAACAGTGCGCGTGGTACATTCGAGAGTGAGAGTTAACGGACTGTCGGATCTTAGCCCGATCCAAGTTTCCTGCCCGTTTGAAAAGATGCGAAGGGCAGCGGCCAGCGGGCGATCAACGCCGTTGACTAGACCTAGGGCGCATTTCAATAATTATGTATTTTATTCGGGTAGCGTCTGTGGAATGATTTTTATGATAGATTCCACGATTGACCCGGCGTCTAAAATTAAGCACGGGGAAATTTAATTCGATCTAATTTTTAAAACATTTATCACGAGTTTCTCTGGTAACGGAAATGCCAAATGATTGAATTTTGTCACCGTGAAAACGAGTTTACTAAAACATTTATCACGAGTTTCTCTTTTCCTCTATTTTTGGAGGCTAACGTTTTGTGAAAAACGTCGATTTTTTTTATATTACTTTTACTAAAATTATATATGATGGGGTTGAGTATCATGTGGCAGACATATGAGCTAAAGAAGTTGTATGGTAAGATATAGCGAGTCTGAACGACTATCTTTTCAGAGCTCCTGAGATCCTCTCGGGAAGGGTATCCCTCGAGACCCCCCCCCCCCTTCTGAGATCCTCTCGGGGTAAACACACTCCGGAGTTCAACTCAGAGGACGCGCTCCCGAGATCATCTCGGGAAGCCAGGTCCCCGAAACCACCTCGGGAAAGTGGAATGTCCGGACCCCCTGGCCAGAAGACCCTGAGCTCACTTCGGGGAAGCGGAGACAAAGAACACCCGACCTCAAGTAATGATCCCCTTTTTCCGATCTGCGGATAACCATCACCACTTATCGCGGAGTCATCATAACCCATAATTGTCACAACGGTCCGAACTTAATGACGGCGTGGACCGTTGTAAAGGTTATCCTGTAACCGACTATCGGGGGACGTGGTAATGATTATGGAGACTCATGAGACAGTCGCCGCAGGTATAAAATATACATCAACCCCTCCGGTAAAGGGGTTACGTATTCTCTACTACTCATACGTTTTCCTGCCTTCTACTCTTCTTCTCCATCGAGGCACTGACTTGAGCGTCGGAGTGGGCTCCGCCAGACAATCTCCGACGTGTTCCCTTAACGCTCGTGTTAATCTCGTAGGGTGCGGAGTTCCTCCCCTAACGTCAGCATCCTCGTGGGCTGGACCTTGGTGACTGGCCATCGATGTCGATTCCTTCCGGAACAAATTTGGTGCTGTCTGTGGGAAACCAATAAAACACCAGAAGGAGCACTGATAGCCGAGCCGGAGGAACAATCCATCGTCCTGACGAAAGAGGAACTAAATCGATTGGTCACCAACGCCGCTAAGGGTGTGCTCGAACGACATCAGATCGACCAAGGCGCCTCGCGTCGAGTGGTTTCAGGGCAAGTCGAGATCCCCAGAATCTCCACTTCGCACCACCAACACCGAAGATCTGTCTCACCACCGGCGGGGGCATGTGGCGACACCTCCAGTGCACTGGTGAGAGTCCTAAGGGACTTGGAGAAAATTAACTCTTCTGCTTCCAGTGTTCTACGACAAGAAGAATGAGGGGAGAAGGGGGAAGGACATAGGAACTTCCAGCATATCCCCTCCGCACTAGCATTTCTCTTCGCCTTACGACAGGCTCGGCGAACCTAGCTCCGCGCTAGCGCTTCTCTTCGCCTTACGAGAGGCTCGGCGAACCTAGCTTCGTGCTAGCGCTTCAATTATCTCACTGCCTTACGATATGCTTGGCGATCATAGCTCCGCGCTAACGCTTCATTTATCTCATTGCCTTACGACATGCTTGTCGATTCTAGCTCCGTGCTAGCGCTTCTCTTCGCCTTACAACAGGCTCGGCGATCCTAGCTCCGTGCTAGCGCTTATCTTCGCCTTACGAGAGGCTCGACGAACCTAGCTCCGCACTAGTGCTTCATTTATCTCACTGCCATACGACATGCTTGGCGATCCTAGCTCCGCGCTAGTGCTTCTCTTCGCCTTACGACATGCTCGACGACCCTAACTCGGCGCTAGCGCTCCTCTTCGCATTACGACAGGCTCGACGAACTTAGCGCCGCGCTAGGGCATCTCTTCGCCTTACGAGAGGCTCGGCGAACTTAGCTCCGCGCTAGCGCTTCATTTATCTCACTGCCTTACGACAGGCATGGCGATCGTAGCTCTGCGCTAGTGCTTCTCTTCGCCTTACGACAGGCTCGGCGAACATAGCTCCGCGCTATTGCTTCATTTATCTCATTACCTTACGATAGACTTGTCGATCTTAGCTCCGCGCTAGCACATCTCTTCGCCTTACGACAGGCTCGGCGAACCCAGCTCTGCGCTAGCGCATCATTTATCTCTTCGCCTTATGATAAGCTCGGCGAACGTAGCTCCGCGCTAGCGCTTCATTTATCTCACTGCCTTACGACATGCTTGGCGATCCTAGCTCCGCGCTTGCGCTTCTCTTCGCCTTACGATAGGCTCGACGATCCTAGCTCCGCGCTAGCGTTTCTCTTCGCTTTACTGTTGAGGCAATCGACCGAAGAATGATCGGGAAGATCATGGTTTTGGTGTGTGTGTCAATATGTTTAAGGTTAGGGTGTCGGTTGTATTTGATATGTGTGATTAAGTTTGCAGGACTTGGAGAATCACACTTGGGAAACATATCCGAGGAACGAGAGCCGAGGGAGGAGAGCTCCAAGGGCAAGCCGGGAAGTGGACTTCAAGGGCACACGTGAAGGGTGGCATGGAGGCAAGCCGAGGGAAGGCTTGTGTGCGCATCCGAGGGACGATCGCCAGAGGAAGATGACTTCAAGGGGCGAGCCAAGGGAGCATACCTGAAAGCGTACGTGAAAGAGAGTGTTTGGAGAGGTTGTAAGTGAGTTGAGAGCCAGGACAGTCGACTGGCCAGAGGGCAGTCGACTGCCAAAACTCACAGAGAGTTTACAGCCTCAGACCAGTCGACTGCCCCAGGGGCAGTCGACTGGTAACCTAGAAAAACTAGCCGTTGGCTAGTCGTTGGCTAGCATTTAAAGTTAGACCAGTCGACTGCCAAATGGGCAGTTGACTGGTGCAGGTCTGGACAGCTTGTTAAACTGTCTTGTTCTCTTATTTAAAGGGGACTTCTTTGCATGAGTTGGGTACGGTTCTCTACTGTACCGAAGTGCTGCTAGTGCTCCATCTGATCTACTCTTCCTCTAGTCTTCATTGTGATCTTGTAAAGAGGAAGGCGACAAAGTTTGTAAAGGTTTCTCCACATTTGAAGGAGGATTTCATAGTGGAGAGTGTGCAACCATGTGGATCCTTGGATTAGTCACCCGTTGGGTGGATACCAAGTAAAAGTACTGTGAGTTAGCATTGGATCTTATTGTTTTCATTATATTTTGTATTGTGCTAACCCTATTGTAGAGAAAAGCCGAGCCATCGATTCTAACAAGTGCTATCAGAGCGCAAGGACGCCTTCAACGGACTAACCGCCAAGAAGAGCAATCATTGAAATGGCCGGCTCGCATATTCAACCGCCGAAATTCGAGGGAGAATTTTCATAGTGGAAGAAGAGAATGGAGGTATTTTTCAACACCGACTTTGATATAATGCTAATCATGGAAAATGATTTTCAGATACCTAGGGATCAAGAAAACAAGCTTCTTGAGAAAGTAAGGTGGAGCAAAAGGCAAAAGGATGATCACTTGGCAAACTTAAAGGCCTTGCATCATCTACTTAGTGTGCTTCCCCAACAAGAAGTGACAAGGATTGGAAACTACTCTAGTGCCAAGGACTTATGGGACAAGTTGGTGGAACTTCGTGAAGGCACCTCGGAGGCGAAAATGGCAAAAAGAGATCTCCTTCGATCCCAACTCAATAATATCAAGCTTGATAAAGGGGAGAAGGTAACGAGTTTACATGCTAGATTCAAAGAAATTCTTATTGGGCTAACAAGTGTAGGAGAACAATTACCCAACCGAGACATCTTGATGAAAGCAATCAATGCCTTTCCAAGAACATCAACATGGAGTTCAATGGTGGATTCATACTACATTTCCAAGGATTTAGAGAAGACATCTCTAGAAGAATTTTTCTCAACCATGGAGCTTCATGAGACTCGAGTTAGAGGAACAATCGAAGAATCATATTACAAGCTAAAGAGTATAGCCCTTGTAGCAAACAAGGGAAAGAGTAAGAAGAAGGAGGTTTTATCATCCGATTCGGAGGAATCGAGTGCTTCCATGGGTAGTGATGCGGAAGCCTACATGGTAAGAAAGGTAAGAAAAACATTTAAACAATTTTCTACTAACAAGTCTCATGGTAGGAAAGAATCAAGGAGCAAACATAAATCAAGAAAGATAATCTGCTACAACTGCCAAGGAGAAGGACACATGAGAGATGAGTGTCCTTTTTTGAAAATGAAGGAAGAAAAGAAGAAAGAGGGAAAGAAGAAATCAAAAGAGAAGGAGAAGAAGGTACAAAACTTGAAGGCCACATGGGATGATCCATCTTCATCGGAGGAGGAGCATTTTGTTTCTCATTTTGCACTAATGGGAATAGATGATCTTGCGTCCACGACATCCGAATTTGAAGAAGAGAGGAGTTCGAGTGAAGATGAGGGGAGCTCTAGTGAAGGGGGAGGCTCCACCTCGGAATCAGACTTCTCGGTAAGTGAGGTACATAACTTACCCACTTCTATTCTTGTTAAAATTATTTCTAGTACTAGTGATGACTTAGTTGGTGCGAAAAAGGAGATTAAGTGCCTAAAAAGGGAAAATTGCATGTTAAAGGATAAATTATCATCAATGGGAGTCAAAGAGCATGTCTCTTCTTCTAACTCAAATGACTCATTTTTAGAAGAAGAAAATGAGAATTTAAGGGAAAAGGTAGATAGTCTTACCCAAGCACTTAGGAAGTTTGAAGTTGGCTCGAAAACGTTAGATATGATCATTGGGAGTCAAAGAGCAAGCTTTAGGAAAGAGGGATTGGGTTTTGGGATGTCTAGCAACGGGAAAATCTACCATTGTCTAATTGCTAGAGGCCAAGCAAAGAGCAAGACCCTTAGTAAGAAATGGATCCCCAAGGAGTACTTGGTGAACCCAATTAGGAAACATTACTATTGGGTACCAAAGTCAATCCTCAAGGATTAGAGGATTTGGGATAAGTCAACCATGCTATAAAAAAATTTCAAAATTTTGAAATTTGGTTGACTTAAGACGTTGAGGGGGAGTTTGTGGCCCATGGTAGAAATTCATGATGAATTAGGCAATAATGGGGCCTACCTTGAAAACATCTCATATTACCTCATTTATGATTGTATTCTTACATATGGGATGTTAGGATGATACAATTGATTCACTTGTGCTTGTGACATAGTGTTGAATCATTAAATGTATCAAAATCATTGAAAATAGACCAACCATGGGGAAGACATGTGTTTAATTAATGGACACCTTGCTCAAAGATCATAGTTGGACATTTTTAATATTAGAAAACCATTTCATGTTTTGTTTATGTTGGCATGACCTTGAAACATGTATGAGTTCATATTTAAATTGAAAATTTGATACAAATGTGGTGTTTTTTAAATAATTTGGACATTGGTCAAAAGTCAAGCATGGCTAAAATTTTTCATGAAATGATATTTTTCCCTGATAGAGTATCTTACAAGAAACATGCTTGCAAGTTTTTACAATTTTTAGAATTTTCTAGAATTTCTGGGAGGTTTCTGAAATTCGGCTCAGAAACTCACTTTTCAGACTGACAGAGAATCAGTCGACTGACCCCATGGGCAGTCGACTGATACGGCAAAATTCAGTTTCTGCACTTTCGTTCTAGAAATGAGGATTTCCTCATTTGATGCCATAGGTTAGTATTGCTGTAGGCAATCGTTTTTGATGGTGTCAAAGGGGGAGAATGGGTAGTTTAAGTTTGATTTTAGCTAAAATCTCGACTTAATATTGCATTATGATGAAAATTTGAAAATGGCATAGATTAAGGGGGATGTTACCTCTTAAGGTTACATTTTCAATTTGCTACTGTTATTTATTGTTGTTGACTGGTATATTTTATCCCTAACTTAAATATGTTGTCACACATCAAAAAGGGGGAGATTATTAAGGCAATCGGCCCAAGAATGATCGGGAAGATCATGGTTTTGATGTGTGTGTCAATATGTTTAAGGATAGGGTGTCGGTTGTATTTGATATGTGTGATTAAGTTTGCAAGACTTGGAGAATCACACTTGGGAAACATATCCGAGGAACGAGAGCCGAGGGAGGAGAGCTCCAAGGGCAAGCCGGGAAGTGGACTTCAAGGGCACACGTGAAGGGTGGCATGGAGACAAGCCGAGGGAAGGCTTGTGTGCGCATCCGAGGGACGATAGCCAGAGGAAGATGACTTCAAGGGGCGAGCCAAGGGAGCATACCTGAAGGCGTACGTAAAGGAGAGTGTTTGGAGAGGTTGTAAGTGAGTTGAGAGCCAGGGCAGTCGACTGGCCAGAGGGCAGTCGACTGCCAAAACTCACAGAGAGTTTACAGCCTCAGACCAGTCGACTGCCCCAGGGGCAGTCGACTGGTAACCCAGAAAAACTAGCCGTTGGCTAGTCGTTGGCTAGCATTTAAAGCTAGACCAGTCGACTGCCAAATGGGCAGTTGACTGGTGCAGGTCTAGACAGCTTGTTAAGCTGTCTTGTTCTCTTATTTAAAGGGGACTTCTTTGCACGAGTTGGGTACGGTTCTTTACTGTACCGAAGTGCTGCTAGTGCTCCATCCGATCTACTCTTCCTCTAGTCTTCATTGTGATCTTGTAAAGAGGAAGGCGACAAAGTTTGTAAAGGTTTCTCCGCCTTTGAAAGAGGATTTCATAGTGGAGAGTGTGCAACCGTGTGGATCCTTGGATTAGTCACCCGTCGGGTGGATACCAAGTAAAAGTACTGTGAGTTAGCATTGGATCTTATTGTTTTCATTATATTTTGTATTGTGCTAACCCTATTGTAGAGAAAAGCCGAGCCATCGATCCTAGCTCCGCGCTAGCGCATCATTTATCTCTTTGCCTTATGACAGGCTTGACGAACGTAGCTCCGCGTTTCATTTATCTCACTGCCTTACGACAGGCTTGGCGATCCTAGCTCTGCGCTAGCACTTCTCTTCGCCTTACGATAGGCTCGACGATCCTAGCTCCGCGCTAGCGTTTCTCTTCGTCTTACGACAGGCTCGGCGAACTTAGCTCCGCGCTAGCGCTTCTCTTCGCTTTACGAGAGGCTCGGCGAACCCAGCTCTGCCCTAACGCTTCATTTATCTCATTGCCTTACGATAGGCTTGGCGATCCTAGCTCCGCTCTAGCGCTTCTCTTCGCCTTACGACAGGCTCGGCGAACCTAGCTCCGCGCTAGCGCTTCATTTATCTCATTGCCTTACGACAGACTTGTCGATCCCAGCTCCGCGCTAGTGGTTCACTTCGCCTTACGGCAGGTTCGGCGATCCTAGCTCCGTGCTAGCGCTTCTTTTCGCCTTATGAGAGGCTCGGCGAACCTAGCTCCGCGCTAGCGCTTCATTTATCTCACTGCCTTACGACAGGGTTGGCGATCCTAGCTCCGTGCTAGCGCTTCTCTTCGCCTTACAATAGGCTCGACGATCCTAGCTCTGCGCTAGAGTTTCTCTTCACCTTACGACAGGCTCGGCGAACCTAGCTCCGCGCTAGCGCTTCATTTATCTCTTTGCCTTACGACAGGCTCGGCGAACCTAGCTCCGCATTAGTGCTTCGTTTATCTCACTGCCTTACGATAGGCTTGACAATCCTAGCTCCGCGCTAGCACTTCTCTTCGCCTTACGACAGGCTCGGCGATCCTAGCTCCGCGCTTGCGTTTTCTTCGCCTTAGGACAGGCTCGGCGAACCTAGCTCCGCGCTAGCGCTTCTCTTCGTCTTACGAGAGGCTCGGCGAACCTAGCTCTGTGCTAGCACTTGATTTATCTCACGACCTTACGATAGGCTTGGCGATCCTATCTCCGCGCTAGCGCTTCTCTTCGCCTTACGACAGGCTCGGCGAACCTAGCTCCGCGCTAGCGCTTCATTTATCTCATTGTCTTACGACAGGCTTGTCAATCCTAGCTCCGCGCTAGCGCTTCTCTTCGCCTTACGACAGGCTCAACGATCCTAGCTCCGAGCTAGAGCTTCTCTTCACCTTACGAGGGGCTCGGCGAACCTAGCTCTGCGCTAACGCTTCATTTATCTTACTACCTTACGACAGGCTTGATGATCCTATCTTTGCGCTAGCGCTTCTCTTCGCCTTACGACAGACTCGACAATCCTAGCTCCGCTCTAGAGATTCTCTTCGCCTTACGACAGGCTCAGCGAACCTATCTCCGCGCTAGTACTTCTCTTCGCCTTACGAGAGGCTCGGCGAACCTAGCTCCACGCTAGCGCTTCATTTATCTCACAGCCTTACGATAGGCTTCGCGATCCTAGCTCCGCGCTAGCGCTTCTCTTCGCCTTACGATAGGCTCGGCAAACCTAGCTCCGCGCTAGCGCTTCATTTATCTCATTGTCTTACGACAGACTTGTCGATCCTAGCTCCGCGCTAGCGCTTCTCTTCGCCTTACAACAGGCTCGACGATCCTAGCTCCGTGCTAGCGCTTCTCTTCGCCTTACGAGAGGCTCGGCGAACCTAGCTCCGTGTTAGTGCTTCATTTATCTCACTACCTTACGACAGGCTGGGCGATCCTAGCACCACGCTAGCGCTTTTCTTCGCCTTATGACAGACTCGGCGATCCTAGCTCTGTGCTAGCGCTTCTCTTCGCCTTACGACAGGCTCGACGATCCTAGTTTCGCGCTAGCGCTTCTCTTCGCCTTACGACAGACTCGATGAACCTAGCTCCGTGCTAGCGCTTCATTTATCTCATTGTCTTACGACAGGCTTGGCAATTTTACTTCTCTTTGCCTTATGTCAAGCTCAACGAACTTAGTTCCGCGCTAGCACTTCATTTATCTCTTTGCCTTACGACATGCTCGGTGAACCTTTGCCTCGCCTTGAAACGCACGGGGACTGTTGGACTATTTCAAAGGATTGCCTCGGGCCGAGAGATGAATGCTTCGATTCCTCGGACTCAACGTGCCTCCAATGAAGTAGTAGTGGGTGCAGGGACCCACCATAACATAACTTCTTTATCACCACACTAGTCTAATCAGTCAGACATACTTTCTTCGATCAGACTTGAAGGGAGGGACTTGTGATAGGATTGAGTACCCCGTGGCTGACATGTGGGCTGAAAAAGTTGTCTGGCAAGGTATAGCGAGTCTGAACGACTCTCTTTCTAGAGCTCCCGAGGCCCTCTTGGGAAGGGGATCCCCCGGGACCCTCCCCTCGCGGGTAGACACACCCCGAAGTTCAACTTAGAGGACGCGCTCACGAGATCACCTCGAGAAGTAGGTCCCCGAGACCACCTCGGGAATGCGGAATGCCCAGGACCCCCCTGGCTAGAAGACCCCGAGTTCACCTCGGGGAAGTGGAGCCCAAGAACACCTGGCCTCAAGTAACGGTCCCCCTTTCTTCGGAATTGCGGATAACCATCACCCCTTATCGTGGAGTCATCATAACCCATAATTGTCGTAACGGTCCGAATTTAATGACGGCATGGACCGTTGCAAAGGTTATCCTGTAACCGACAATCGGGGGACGTGACAATGATCGTGGAGACTCATGAGATAGCCGCCGCAGGTATAAAAGGTACACCAACCCCTCCGATAAAGGGGTTACACATTCTCTACTATTCATACGTTTTCCTGTCTTCTACTCTTCTTCTCTATCGAGACACTGACTTGAGCGTCGGAGTGGGCTCCGTCGGACAATCTCCGACGTGTTCCCCTAATGTTCGTGTTAATCTCCTAGGGTGCGGAGTTCCTTCCCTAACGTCAGCATCCGCATGGGTTGGACCCTGGTGACTGGCCGTCGACGTCGATTCCTTCCGGAACAATATATATGGAAACAATTTTGCGTTCTTCTCGCCTGATCGAGTTCCATCTTTGGTTTTGTTACTTTCAACGTTTGTTTATGTATTTAGCTTCCAGATTTTCGATCTCCCAGGTCCATTTGGGGAATCTGTTTGTGTTCTTATCAATAATGTCTAGTTCTTTCTTATGTGGCAAAGTCTGTGTTGTGTTATCTTTGGCTCATGGAGTAATTTCATTGGTTAATTATGCTACATAAATTACTAGAATATTGAACATGATAATTAGATTCAGCAACCTTTTTTTTCCCTCTTTCTTTTATTTTCAGATTTAAGAACCTTGAATACATGTAGTAGCATCTTTCTTTCCTCCCTTACGTTCACATCTCATCCATGTACAGCCTACAGCGGCCAATCCACTCAGTTGCTGCTGGAACAAAACAATTACATTCATTGAACTTTGTGTCCCATTGCCTCATCAGCTAAACCATGTTTCAGTTGATTGAATTGTTATCTACCTAGTCGATTAAATCTATCAAGTCAATGATATCTTTTTCACTTGGCTTATGCTCGTAAATTTATGCAAAGTTTCAGAAGTGACTTTAACTTGCGAACTATATATGAATTTGGACCATAAATCCCCAAGTCAAAACTCAAAAGATTTAAACTAAGCTATATATTGGATGATTTAATTACCCTTATCTAATTAAATAGATTATATTCTATGCTAGTAACCGAAAGTAAAAGTCCAACATTACAAATCATTCTCGTACGTACCTCTCATAGTTTTCATATCTAGCTCGTCTTCAGCTTCACTGATGTTCCTGCCCTTGAGTCCACACTATGTCAGGTCTCCAATCTATAGAATGCACCAAGTTCTTCGAACTTGCTCCGTACCATCTGACCCTTCATGTTTGTGAGTTCCCTTCGTTTGGAACACCCTAGAATATATCTCACATCAGGCCATTAGACCTCTAGTCACTAAGTTTTAAAGCTTGCTCTCAGAACATCCACATTAATTTTAACACTTTGACATTATAACATTCATAACCTCATCAAAAATTATAAGATTCGCATGCCACATACACATTATATTAACATCTTAATTTTATCACATTCGTTTTAACATTAACACTTATTATTTGTGAGATCCACATACCACACATACACAATATATTAATATATTTATTCTCTCACATC
The DNA here is from genome assembly GCA_024364735.1 of Boesenbergia rotunda. NCBI lineage: Eukaryota > Viridiplantae > Streptophyta > Magnoliopsida > Zingiberales > Zingiberaceae > Boesenbergia > Boesenbergia rotunda. The sequence goes on from JAGFNQ010008071.1 coordinate 207,733, forward strand.
TTTATTTTTATTTTACATTAAATAACTTAATTTTAATTTCTTAAATGATTATTATTTAAGATAAATAAAATAATATTTTTAAATATATTTATTATGTAAAATAATTTTTTCTTATTTTATAAGTGTCATATATTTAAAATTAAAATTTTGAACAGTTCCGCCTGAACTATAATATGAACAAAAGGACATATTCATTGGCGGAACTTCTGACAGAACTCCAGGCGACAGAGAGACTATTTCGTCAAAGTGCTCAAGCTTATGTTGCTGAAAAAGTTTTTACTTATAAGCCGAAAGGCAAGAAGAAGAAGAAATAAAGTTTAGCAAAGAAAGCGGCTAGATCTCAAGGACCTCAGGCTGGAGTGAAGAAACTGCCAGTATGCAACAAATACAATATGATGCATAATACCAATGTGCAAAACAAAATCAGGTCAACCATCATGGAATCAATAAGCAACACATACACCCAAACCAGAACCAGAACAAATCAATATACAACTAATCTATTGGGTAGAGTATATCTAATGTCAACCAAACCTTAGATAGGTCACATGATATTTCTAAAGTATACGCATACTAGTGGTACTTTTCGGATCAAAAAATAAGAGTCGAGACTGTATAACTAAAAATTTGGATTTGTAACTCAAAGATCAAGCAAAGAAAATTATCAAATAGAAAAATAAGTAAAGTAGAGCTAAGGTAAATAACTCTACTCGGATAACGGAATAACCATGCATTTAAAGGTAAAAGGAACTAAAGAATCAAGCAAGAAGTGCTACCGCCTCAAATAGAGAAGTCTGTAAATGAAGAGAACCTTCCACGATCAACCGTGCAAGTCCAAAGTTAAGGTCCTCTATCAAGGATATAGTTTAGTTATTTATAAAAATTACTAAATTAGTTAAACAAGATAGTAAACATGATTAAGATAAATCCTAACTATAATATCTATTTAATTAATACATTAACCATAATGCGTTCTATTTTAGGTTTAGCCTGAGCCTAACCCAACAAATAAAGCCACTCAACTAAAATAATATCATCTCCTACCATTGTAGCCGACGCCACATAAGAAAAGAATAAGTAATCTAAAAACCAAAAATCTAACCCATTTCCACCCATTAATTTGCAATGTTTAATTTAAAATATTTACTATTTAAGGGTTATATTTGATTATACAACAATAATCAATACTAAGTATTTATTCTACTAAATAGAATAAAAAGTACGATAGTGAAGCCTGAGACTGTTAATTGAAAAAGAAAAAAAAACGAAAGATGAAGTTAATTGCTCACGACCAAAAACAATCCAAAGGATTCTACCTTATCCCAGCAATCTACATAAAGATGCATTGCTCTCAGAGAATCTGAAACCAAACAAGGCATGAACAAAAGCACAACCGGGAGCACAAATCCATCTCATCTACTAATTCGAAGCCATTCAAGATCAACACTTAGAGAACCAATCTACCGGTTAACCCTAGCCTGCGATGCGCATGGAAGAAGAGAAGGAATCGCGATTAGTGAGGGGTCACGATTTAAGGTTTGCGTGAGGAGGGGCTGCGGCGCAGAGGGGTTGGGGTAGAAGGAGAAGAAACGACCTGCGATGGGCACTGGATCCGCGAAGGCTCCGCGTCAAGCGAAGAGGGGGAATCGGCGGTTTGCGAAACGAAGAGGAGGAGGGATTTAGGAAAGGAATCTAAGTAAAAATAAAAACAAAACAAAGGTTTATATATATTAATTGTGACATTTTACAAAATAGCCCCCAACGTTTGGGTATTCGAACCTTCACCTTTAATTTATGTTTTTGAAGATCTTTGTCACCTTTTAAATTTTCAGACTTAACATAATCCTCCTTTTATACATAGCGTACATGCATGCCTAGGAGCCTCATCTAACCTTATCGTCCAAGAAAAGCGTCTCTCTCCATGAGTATTCGAATTTGTTACAAACGACTGGGGGTGAGTAAAAATTCGAAAAAACCGAATTAATCGAACCGAACCAATCGAATTTTGAAATTCGGTTAAGTTAATTCAGTTTTCGATTTTTTTTTAAATTTGGTTCGGTTTTTCGATTAAATCGGTTCGGTTTCGATTTTGAATTTTATAATTCGGTTAAACCGAATAAACCAAATAAAAATATTAATTTAATTATTTTTTATTTAAAAATATAATTAATTAAATAAAATTTGGTTATTTTAATTAAAAATCAAATTAAATTTAAAATTTTGGTTAATTCGGTTAATTCAGTCAAAAACCGAATTAGCCGAAAAAAATCGGTTCAGTAAGTTCGGTTTTTGTAGAAAATTCGGACGGTTCGATCGGTTCAAAAAAAAATCGATTAATTCGATTTTCAGTTTATTCGATTCGGTCGGTTCGATTTTGACCGAATGCACACCCCTGCAAACCACTATTTCTCTTTATTATAAGTTACACGATTTATAAAATATACTTTTTACTAAATGGATTGATAATTAACGTATATAATATTATCATCTTACAATTTAGAAATCAAAATATAATAAAGTTAGTATATCTACCTTTCTTGCATATTAGCCATAGTATCCGAGTTAGTAATTTTCATGATTTTCTTCCTCTGTACGTGTTAACTTTGGACTGAATTGATAGGGACATTGAAGATCAATGAATCATCTTTAACCATCACGACATATCAATTATAAGTCGAGGTTGAATCTTCAGTACTATACATACTGATCCTGTCACGAGGCAGAGTGGAAGCTCCAAGGGCGAGATGGTCTTCCGAACGAAATGAGCTGCCAAGGTGGTGCCGATCTGGCTCCGAGTTGGCCCCCGCCTGCAAAACAATGACCGTTAGCAAACCCGCCGGGGAGTTTTCTCAGTCAGGCACTCCGACGGTCAAGTCAGTATCCGCAGGATATAATAGAGCAAATGGAAATATGGTGGAAGAAAGAGCTCGCGCGCATACCTGCATAATGAGGAGTGGAGGGCTTATATAGCCGGGGGAGCTGACAACCCCTGTCTGTGTCGACGAGACAAGGGATGGTAACTGTCAGCTCGTATGAGAGCATTTAGGAGTACCGCGGCATGGCGCGGGGTGCTCGAGTAGTACGATGGTACTGAATGGGCGGATTGACCGCGAGGGGTGTCAGGAATAGGTAAGGTGTGTAGTATTCCGACATCAAGACCGTATCCTGGATATAATGACATAGGGGGCGTAGCGACGAGATAGTCCGTAACCCGAGCGCCGACCGGCGGGTCCGAGTGTCAAGGACCGGGGTCGGGTAATGGCCAGGGAGCGTGGGCCGCCACGCGTCTGCTTGAGAGAGTTGAGGCGCAGGATACGCCCTTAGTCGGGGGTTTGTTGGGTTATGCCTAGCTGATTCTGCTGGATATCCGATTCGTGTGGTGCTGGGGAAGCGTGGGTCGTCACGCGTTCGACTGGCTCTCACGACCTTGATCTGGATCGGGGCAGAGGTCAAGGTGGCCGAGCCAGGGGGAGCTTGGGGCCGATCTGACCGACCCTGCTCGTCGCTGGCTGGATAGTGGCCCAGAGTATACTTTATATGCCCATGCAACCTGAGAGAGAGGTTGTTAGGGTTTATAAAACAAAATCTTCTTGCTCGACAATTATTGTACTAGAAAAGCCTTGCTTCAACCTTAACCTATTGAGCATCTGCTAATATCTATTGGTCTTCCACATATGTAAACACCTTTTGTTCTTGCTTCAACATCAATTGGACTTCTTTGCTCGCCATGCATCTCTTAGACTTCTTCCAATAGTCAAGCTCCTCTTGAACTTTTCTAAGCCAAGGAGGTTTTGGTAAACCTCAACCTACTTGTACTTTCTCAATTGCTAAGATCTAGTTTCTCGTGACTTATTCTCATTTCTCCATTGTGCACACCTAACAAACATATTAGTATAACATAAATTAAGCTAAATTTAAACCATTTGGTGTGGGGGTCTAGGTGGTAAAAAACGATTTACTCGCCCCAACGTCCCTGTTAATCCGTCTCAGAGGCAACACGGATGAGATAAATCATGGGGGCTACTAGCCCGAATACTGTGGCTAGTATGTGGGGAGGACAGACACACTAACTTTGCTAGGATTTGACCCCATACTCTTGGTAGCAACACCCACACACTAACCATCAGCCTATCCTATAAAAAAATTTGTTGTGGGGGTCTAGCTCATATGGTAGAGCGCTTGCTTCGCATGCGAGAGGCACGGGGTTCGATTCCCCGGACCTCCATAAAATTTTGTTTATGATAAATTAAAATTTTGGTGGGAAAACATTAGAAGTGAAAGGTTTAGGCTTAATAGAATATAAATAGAATACAAGCATGATTGAAATGGAGGTTAGGATAATTTATGTGATCGTAAAATATCTCTAAAACTTAAATGAAAGTTTAAGGATGGGTAAAATAAGGAATGAGAATATTAGAGAAAAAGTCGGAGTTCAATCTATTAAGGAAAAAATTTCGAAAGACACGTTTGAGATGATACAGATACAATAAATGTCCCTATTAGGCGATGTGAAACTATATGATAAATTCGCACATTAAACGTAGGAGAGAAAGACTATTAAAGACTTCGTTGACAATAATAAAATAAGATAAATTTTATTTAAATATAGATAATGATATAATAGGAGACATAACCCAATAGCATAGAAGGATCTATATAGCCGATCCTACCTAGTAGGATAAGACTTGATTATTATTGTTGTTGTTGTCAATCATATCAAATTAGCCTAATCAAACATGATCACGTAGCATATGATTGTATTGGTACAATTGAATCCTAGTCAAATTAACCAAGGTCTGGTGTGTTGTTATTTGAGCAATATGTAACTATGATGGAGATGATATATTAAGTAGGTTAAGATTGACTTTATGTTAGTGGAATCGTCCCAAGTTTATTTGGGTAGATCATGGGTTTTGATGTGTGTGTCAATATGATTAAGATAAGTTTTCATATTGGTTTGATGTGTGTGTTTGAGTCTTGCAAGACTTGGTGAACCGCACATGAGAAACAACGGACATCTAAGGGATGAGAGCCGAAGGAAGAGGACTTCAAAGGATGACCCGAGGAAGTAGACTTCAAAAGCATACACGAAAGATGACATGAAAACAAGTCGTGGGCTTGTGTGCGCATCTAAGGGATGAAAGCCAAAGGAAGTGGACTTCAAGACATACAAGAATGATGGAGTCCGGAGAGGTTAAGATTGAGGTTTTGACCACAACATCTCTTAGTAGCAATACCCATGTACTAACCATCAGCTCACCCCGTGTAAATCATTTCATTGGGGGGTCTAGCTCATATGGTAGAGCGCTCGCTTTGCATGCGAGAGGCACGGGGTTCGATTCCCTCGGACCTCCATAAAATTTTATTTATGATAAATTAAAATTTTGGCAAGAAATAGTTCAATTTATTAAGAAAAAACTTCGAGTGATACGTTTGAGATAGTATAGACATGCGTCATATCCTAGAGCATTAACATTATATATGGGGGTCTAGCTCATATGGTAGAGCGCTCGCTTCGCATGCGAGAGGCACGGGGTTCGATTCCCCGGACCTCCATAAAACATTGTTATAGCGGTCTAACTCATATGGTAGAGTGCTCGCTTCATATGCGAGAGGCACGGGATTCGATTCCTTGGATTCTCCATAAAATTTTGTTTATAATAAATTAAAATTTTGACTTGAAATACTAGAAGTGAAAGGTTTTAGACCTAATAGAGTAAAGACAGAAGACAAACATGATGTTGAAATAGAGATTGGATTCCCCGGACCTCCATAAAACTTTGTTATGAGGGTCTAAGTCATATGTTAGAGTGCTTGCTTCGTAAGGGAGAGGCACGGGGTTCAATTCCCCGGATTCTTCATAAAATTTTGTTTTTAATAAATTAAAATTTTGACGGGAAATACTAGAAGTGAAAGGTTTTAGACCTAATAGAGTAAAGACAGAATACAAATAGGATGTTGAAATGGAGGTTAGCATCATATTTGTTATATGATCGTAAAAATATCTCTAAAACTTAAATGAAAGTTTAAGGATGGGCAGAATAAGGAATTAGAATATTAGAGAGAAAGTCGGAGTTCAATCTATTAAGGAAAAACATCGAGAGACACGTTTGAGATGGTACAGACATGTGCTTAGATGACCAATAAATGCCCCTATTAGACTATATGAAACTATGATAAATAAACGTAGGAGAGAAAGACTATTAAAGACTTGGTTGACAATAATAAAATAAGATAAATTTTATTTAAATATAGATGATGATATAATAGGAGACAGAGCCCAATAGCATAGAAGGATTCATATAGCCGATCCTACCTAGTGGGATGAGACTTGATTATTATTGTTATTGTTGTCAACCATATCAAATCAGCCTAATCAAACATGATCACGTAGCGTATGATTGTATTGGTACAATTGAATCCTAGTCAAATTAACCAAGGTTTGGTGTGTTGTTATTTGAGCATTATGTAACTATGATGGAGATGATATATTAAGTAGGTTAAGATTGACTTTATGTTGGTGCAATCGACTCGAGTTTATTCGGATAGATTATGAGTTTTCATGTGTGTGTCAATATGATTAAGTTAGGTTTTCATATTGGTTTGATGTGTGTATTTGAGTCTTGCAGGACTTGGTGAACCACACATGAGAAACAACGGACATCCGACGAGAGCTGAAGGAAGAGGACTTCAAAGGACGAGCCGAGGAAGTAGACTTCAAAGGCATATGCGAAGGATGACATGGAGACAAGCCGTGAGCTTGTGTGTGCATCTGAGGGATGAGAGCCAAAGGAAGAGAACTTCAAGGGGCAAGCCAAGGAAGTGAACTTCAAGGCATACGTGAAGGATGAACTCCGGAGAGGTTGAGAGTGAGTTGTAAGTTGGGCAGTCGACTGGCAACGGAAGCAGTCAACTAGCAGCGTTGAGAGGAAACTCATAGAAAAATCAGTCGACTGGTCTAAGTATCAGTCGACTGGTTTGTTCAAAATTAAGTTGTTGGCTGGACACCAGTCGATTGGTCCTGGTGGCAGTCGACTGGTATCAGGGCTGAGCTGTTTTGTTAACAACTCTCTCCTTTATTTAAGAGGAAGCCTTGGGACTTTAAGAGGTTATGAATTGTGATTGAAAAATCCTCTTCTAAGTTCCCAAAGTTTCCAAAGTCTACTCTCTTCCTCATACTCTTAGTCTCATCTTGTAAAAGAGGAAAAGATCATTTTGTGAGGGTTTCTCCACCTTCAAGCTTGATTGAAAAAGGGAAGAGCATAATGGAACTTGATTGTGTGGGTGTAGATCTTTGGATTAGTCACCTCAATGAGGTGGAGACCAAGTAAATCAAGGGAGTTAGCATTGTCTTAATTCTTAATTATTTTTTGCTATCTTTCTCTTGTGCTTTGGTTAACATTTTGTATGCAACATTCAAGATAAGTCATTCACCCCCCTCTAGCTAATCGCAAAGGTTCCAACACTTTATACGTGACATTGGATGAAGTCCAAGGGATAAAAATTGATCTAACATTTAGCAAATAGAAATCTAACAAAGAGTAAACATATGAAAATATTCAAGTGGATCATTGTTGATCGAACACTTGATAGATAGAAAGTCTAATGGAATATTAGCGCGTGAAAATCTCGATAGGTCACGTTTAAGTAGATGTTAGGCATGTGAAGAAATACTTAAAGATCAAGGGAGATTGAATATTATGCACGTGAATGGTTAGGACGCGTATGAGCTTGAGAGAGTGAATAGCTTCAATCGCTTCTCGCGATCTTGTCATTTGAATGCATTATGGAAACTTTGATTCAAACTTGGACACTACATGTACTATACTTGGAGTTTACTTGGTATCCACTTTCTTGAGGTGATTAATCTAAGGGTCCACTCCTCACTCACAACATCCGCTATGAACATCTCATTCTCATAAACCTTCCGGAGGTGGAGAAACCTCATACAATTTTGAGCATAAGAATTACAAATAAGAAACGTAAACGAGATTACAAAGGAAATTGAAAAATGACTTTACAACATGAAACTTTGCTTTGCTTAGTCTTTTCTTGCTTAAGATTATCTCTTGATGGTAGGAAATACAATATCACCTCTTCTCTAAACCTGTAGGAACTGACATCTTCAAATCTTCACTAGAGCCCCTTTTCTAAAGTTGCTTTCGGGCTGAAAATGACTCCTATTCGATTGATTTTATCCTTAATCGATTGTTATGTTAGATCCAACTGTTGAAATATGTAGAATGACTTTTTTATGCTCAACCAATCTATTGGTGAGTCATACCAATCTATTGACAGCTTCTGATTGAGCTAATCGATTTTGAAGTTTTCTGTTATTGTGAAAAATAGTCTCAATCGATTAGCCTAATCAATTGCCTTAGCCTCTCAATTGATAGTCCCCAATCAATTACAAGGCCTTCTGTTCGCTGATTAAAGTCGTTGATCAAAGCCGCCAATCATCAATTGGTCTTAGGATAATTGATTGATCAATCAATTCCGAACCCTACTCCGCTCTCCAAAATGAGCCTCCAATCGATAGCTTTAATTGATTGTTCAATCCTAAATCTGAAATATGAGTTTAAGATTTACCAATGTATTGCCAACTTTTACATATCTATTATAACCCTAAATTCAACTTTTCAAGGTTGAATTCATGTTTTACTTGGTATCTAGTTGATCTCAACCTACTAGGACCTTCTCTGCTCAATATCTAGTCATCCGTAACTTGTTGAGACTTCCTGTTACCCAGCATTCGGTCATCCGTGACTTGCCAGAGCTTCTTCACCAAGTATCCAGTCAATCTTGAATCACTTAGACTTTTTCCTTGTTAACCTTCTCATTGAACTTTCAATCACTAAGTGTCTAGTTCTCCTTGACCCACTTGGACTTTTCGCTTGCCAATTTCACGTCGGACTTCTGATGACTGTCAAATATTCGATCAACTTTGATTTACTTTACTTTTCTCTCACATATTGATTAAACATCAAAACTTAAGCTTGGGTCAATCTTGACTCGAGGTCGATTGCTCTAACATGAAGTACTAAGAGATCAATAAAGATGGGATGTTAGACATGTGATGAAAGTCCTAATAAGTTAAGGAAGACTGATATCTGACATGTGGGGGGAAGTTTTAATGGGTCAAAGAGGATTGAATTTTAGACGTGATATAATTCTAACAGGTCAAGAAAAATGGGATATTAGTAAGTGAAGGAAGCATAGGTAGGAGGACTAGATATTTGGCATGTGGAGGAAGTATAGTCAGGTTATAAAGGACTATATATTTTATAATTAGAAGTTCTAGTGAGTCAATATTGACTTAAGGTTGAACAAGTGAAAATTTTGATAGATTGAGAATTACTGAATGTTGAACAATGTATGAAGTTTTAGAGATTAGAGTCTTTAGGCATGGGAAGTTTTGATACTTAATTAGAGACTTAGCAAGGATGACTTATGTCTATATCTTAGTGTGACTTTGACTCTGACCTATTGATGTGGAAGCCCATTAGCTCTAGCCTAAAATGCTTAGCTATTGGCCTAATTAATCAGCGAAATAGTTAGAAGAGTACTATGTTGACTAGCATCATCAATCTAATAGTTATCGGATAAGACTCGTATCCATTCAATTTCATCACACTCATTCAACCAACTAATAGTGAGATTTTAGGTTGGTTTTTTTTATATAATAAATGACCAAAATATTAGAAATACAATTAAATCAAAGTCCACATTAAAAATATATGAAAAAATCATGAATTTATAAGATGAAAAATATCTCCATTAATATGAGGTATTTTAGGTAGATCCAAAAAATAAATCTATGAGAAATTAGGCCTAAAGTGGATAGTATTATACTATTTTGGAGATATGTAAATTTTTTTATCCTAACAAGTGGTCTCAAAGTCATAGTCTAGATCGAACCATGTGAGTGGAATAGTGATCTTGAATGAAGGAGTTGCGGTCTCTTAGAGGAGTGAACTCTAAGCGAAAAATTTTAAGCAGGTCAAGGATGCTTGGTGAAAATCTTAAGAGAGTAAACCTTAGGTGGATTGTGTCACTCCCCGAGACCAGAGAAGCTGCTGATCTAATATAAAATCAAACAATATCTCCCCTATACGACGGATAATTTACATCATACATACAACACCACGCGATATAATCATGGCCTCAAGCCTCAAACAAGAGATATATCATATAGAAATAAATGCATCATTATAATAAAACCATAATACTTACCTGAGATGCCCTTTAGGTAGGCACGCAACAATACAAGACACAGAAAGTCCAACAGAGAATTCAAAAATACAAAACCACGAATCAAACATAGCTCAATACAAGTCTACGACTCAAATTCAATACAAAACACGAACTATGTGTTGGGACCTTGTCGTTTGCTAGAGGGGGGTGAATAGCAACTTTTCGACTACCCACTTTAATCGCGGTTTTTTTTCTACACGTTGTTAGTGCGCAAGCAGAATAACAAATAATAAAATCTAACAAATAAGAAGACAAACCAATTTACGTGGTTCGGAGATGAAACCCCTACTCCATGGTTGTCCGTAAGGTGGACGATCCTGATCCGTCGGTGAATGACTCCCCGGAAGACCTTCGGCTAGCTCGTGTAGCTCCTTGTGGGTAGAGAAACCTCGCCACAACCCGCAACACCTTTCTGAGCTCTTAGACTACTAATTGGCCTTTAACCAAAGCCAATTTCGTCAAAAACTCTCAGCCAAAACTGAGCTCCTTTAAATAGTGCTCTAGGCTAAAATGACTGTTACCAGTCGACTAGTTCAAGGCCAGTCGACTGGTCCCACTTAGATTTGAATGTTACAGCCTAACGTTCGAATTTCAGCGGCCATCAGTCGACTGGTCCATGGACAGTCGATTGATCTTTCTGTGGACTTCATCAGTCGACTGCCCTGACACCAGTCGACTGGTCCACCCTAAACCTAAGGATTCCCTTCCTAAGTACACTTCTCTCAACACTCGAATCCTAGAATTTCCCGAGTACATTTCCCTCAGCACTCGACCCCTCACAACTCAGCTAACTCTTCATCCAGCAGCCTCGATCTGTTGCCTTCGAGCCCTCTTCGACTTTAGCTCTCGTCCCTCGAATGCATGCCAGCTCATGGCTTATCTCCCATGCCACCTTTCACGTAAGCCTCGAAGTCCGCTTCACTTAGCTCATCGTCCCTACTCCAGCAGCCTCGATCTATTACCTTCAAGTCCTCTTTGACTTTGGCTCTCGTCCCTCGGATGCACACACAAGCCCACGGCTTGCCTCTATGCCACCCTTCACATATGCCTCGAAGTCCGCTTCTCTCGGCTCATCATCCCAGCTTTGTCCACGGTCCCTCAGATGTATACAAGCCTATAAAAGCCCATGACTTGTCTCCTCACACCATCCTTCACCGGACCTGAAGCCGTCCAGCTAAGTCCATGTGTATCCTGCAAAACTTGCACACTTACATACACATATTAAACACAAGGGTAAACCTAACTTAAACCCTTTGCCCAAACATCAAAACACATGATCACTTCGGACCATAGATTGCCCCAACAATCTCCCCCTTTTTGATGTTTGACAATTCGTTTAAGTTAGGGAAAACAAATAGCAAATACAATGCTAAGAACCATTTGGACTTACGTTGCCAAGGCTTCACCTTGGACTTACACCGCCAATGCATATGCAACACAAACATGGATCCTATCACAAGGCATCCCCACACCTAAACCTCCCCAATGAGTTTTAGGATTTTTTACCAAAACGGGCTTTTTAAAACCTCTCTAAGGCTCCCCCTATATTGGACTTACAAAGGCATTTTAAGAACCTCTCCAAGACTCCCCTTACGCCACAACCTGAGCAACAATGCTCCCGCTTTACCTAAGCTCCCCCTTGACCTAGGATTTCTTGCAAAGCCGTGTTTGGTTTTCCACTTAAACCTAACACTTCTCCCCCTTTGCCACATATCAAAAAGACTCCAACAATTTCCCTCTTATTGGATTCTTTAACCTCTAATGATCATAAACACAGTGTACTAACCCCCCATAAGATTACACACTTGTTTTACATCATTTGGACACTTTTTGATTGCTGAAAAACTATTTTCAGCCTTTATCAGTCGACTGCCCCCATATACCAATCGACTGACACCCTGAAAATCCCATTTTCTGCATTTCTGACCCAATTTCAGAAATGCACCAGAAATTCCACAAATCTCCAAAAATTCCTTAATTTTGTGGAGAAGTTTGTGGTACCCATATCTACTTGGGAAAAATACATTAAACCATGTATCTATCACCAATCCCAAGATTGACATAAAATTCAAAACAATCTAAACGGTTCAATTGAACTTTGTTTTAAAGTCCTAGTTTTGACCTCCTCTTGATACCTCTGCCCATACCAAACCACAATGCATCCCTAGCATTGATTTATACGACATCTACATATCAAAATCCAATTTCCATGCTCTGTGACCCCAATGTCATATTTTCACGCATGAACCTCAAACTCATTGTGTCAAATCTCTAGGATTAAGACTCCAAATCCGCCTCCATATCCTTTGGTACACTTCAAGACCCATCTAAACTTCCGAGAGAAACCCTCTCGAGATCCATAGACCATAGGTCTCAATTTGACTCCTAGAGCTCCTCCTTGAGCCCTTAGCCATAGCCACCTCCCTGTTGGACTTTCTAGGCCGCAAAAACCGCTTTTTGCGTTGCGGAAACCCCAGAAGTTCGGCCACGGATCCGTGCGAACATAAAATAAATTACGAGTACGAGTTTAATCTACATTAGATCTACATGATAAGAATCATTACCCTTGACGCGTAGCCCTTCGCTTTCCCGCTTGTCCAAAAGGCCGCCGGATCTCGTAGAGTATCAAAGCAGACACTCCTCTATACGTATCCACGCGAACAAATGAAGATGGATCAAAACCTTAGGTGTGCTAGCACCCTATAGGTTTCGGCCAAGAGGAGAGGTCGAAGAAGCACTCCAACCGAAAAACAAGAGAGAAGAAGAAAAGCCTCACACACAAAATGAAACCAAAACATCGGTTTTGTTCCCTCATGGTGGCCGGCCACTTAATGGCCATTAATGGCCATTAGGTGGCCGGCCATAATGGCTACTAAGTGCCATTAGGTGGCCTTCCATATCCCCTTTCAATTTGAATTCGAAATTCAAATGGGGGGGAAACCAAGTCATCACTTGGTCAAACAAAGGTGAGGTGGGTTTTGGTCAAGTCAAACTTGCCTTTTATGGACTTTCCATAAATAGTCAAGTCAAACTTGACTCCATTTCTTCTCCCATGTCAAGTCTAACTTGAAGTGGAACCAAGTCAAGTCAAACTTGATTTGGATTTAGGTCAAGTCAAACTTGCCTTTTATGGACTTTCCATAAATAGTCAAGTCAAACTTGACTCCATTTCTTCTCCCATGTCAAGTCTAACTTGAAGTAGAACCAAGTCAAGTCAAACTTGATTTGGATTTAGGTCAAGTCAAACTTGCCTTTTATGGACTTTCCATATTTAGCCAAGTCAAACTTGACTTCAATTTTTCTCCATCTATTTGTTCTTTGCGTGTGACCCTATAGGTTCTTGTAACGTTGGCAATGCTTCTAACCTCTTAGAAACATAAGCAATGAGCGGTATCTAGCAACACATCATTGCTACCCAAGTTACAAGAATGTTGAGATCCAACATCACCTTGTGACTAATAATTGTGACTCTCACAATATATGATAATGTCCCTCTATCCTTGATATCTAGATTGACTCAATTGAGGCATAGACCGTGTCATCCTCGAGTCAATCTATATCTTGAACTCCAAGTAGACTCACACTAATCAAGTGAGCTCAATATCTCATATTGACTCACTTGGGCATGGCCATGCACTTTGTGGTCTCACTCTATCAAGAATACGATATCGCTCCCGTCATATAGGAGGGATAGATCCCATCTACATCACTCACATCCCTCTCCATAATTTGTTACATACCCAGTAATCGCCTTTATAGTCCACCCATTTACGGGTGACGTTTGACGAAGCCAAAGTACACAACTCCTTATGTAGGAATCCATGGTGACTTCAGGTCCAAGGACTAATAGTCATACTAATAGCCACATGAGAAAGTATATGACACTCATATAACGATCCATGATACTTTCTCATGGCGGGTCATTCAATATACATTCTCTAATGCATACCCATGTGTCAACTTGATATCTCTATATCCATGACTTATGAGATCAAGTCATCATGTTGACCTACATGCTAGTCTCTACGTATTAACATTGTCCCTGAATGTTAATACTCGACTAGGAATAATTTAGAGTAGTGTTCTCCATATCATCTCACTATCGATTCAACCAATCGATTGATATAGATAAGAACCTTCTACTCAAGGACATTATTATACTTAGCTAATTGGCACAAATACACGTAAGTATAATAACCATAAAACATGCCTTTATTTATACATAGGAATATGATACAAATTAGTCCATACAATCATTACATGATCGGCTCTAGGGCTCTCACCAACAATCTCCCACTAGAACTAGTGCCAATCACTGTAGTATCTAATACCCAATGATCTAGTGTGACCATCATGCTTTGTCTGTGCCAAAGCCTTGGTCAGGGGATCTGCGACATTCGCCTCTGTGGGTACTCTGCATATCTTCACATCTCCTCTATCGATGATCTCTCGAATGAGATGGAAGCGCCGTAGTATATGTTTGGTCCGCTGGTGTGAGCGAGGTTCCTTAGCCTGCGCAATAGCTCCATTATTGTCACAATAGAGCTCTATGGGATCTGCAATGCTAGGAACCACCCCAAGCTCTGCAACGAACTTGCGGATCCAAACTGCCTCCTTTGCTGCCTCTGATGCAGCAATATACTCAGCCTCTGTTGTAGAATCAGCAACTGTGTCCTGCTTCGAACTCTTCCAGCTCACAGCGCCGCCATTCAGACAAAACACGAACCCTGACTGCGACCGATAATCATCCTGGTCGGTTTGGAAGCTGGCATCACTGTAACCTTTTACAGTTAGCTCCTCATCGCCCCCATATATCAAGAAATATTCTTTAGTCCTTCTCAAGTACTTAAGAATATTCTTGACCGCTATCCAGTGACGCTCACCTGGATCTGACTGGTATCTGCTCGTCATACTTAAAGCATACGAGACATCAGGACTAGTACATAGCATGGCGTACATGATAGATCCTATGGCCGAGGCATAAGGGATCTGATCCATGCGGTCTCTCTCCTCTCTAGAAGAGGGACTTTGAGTCTTCGAAAGACTCATACCATGTGACATAGGCAGAAATCCTTTCTTGGAATTCTGCATGGCAAACCGAAGTAAGACCTTGTCAATGTATGTACTCTGACTTAGGCCAAGCAATCGCTTAGATCTATCTCTATAGATCTTGATGCCTAAAATACAGGCTGCTTCACCTAAGTCCTTCATTGAGAAACAATTCCCCAGCCAAGTCTTCACAAACTGAAGCATAGGAATATCATTCCCAATGAGTAGTATGTTATCCACATACAATATGAGGAAAACTACTATGTTTCCTTCAACCCTCTTGTAGACACAGGGTTCATCTTCATTCTTGATGAAACCAAACTGTTTGATTGCATCATCGAATCGAAGATTCCAGCTCCGAGAAGCTTGCTTTAGTCCATAAATGGACCTTTGCAGCTTGCATACTCTACCAGTATGCTTTGGATCTACAAAACCCTCAGGTTGTGTCATGTACACATCCTCGAGTAGGTTCCCATTCAGGAACGCGGTTTTGACATCCATCTGCCAGATCTCATAATCGTGGTATGCTGCAATAGCAAGCATGATCCGAATGGATTTGAACATCGCTACTGGAGAAAAGGTTTCATCATAGTCAATACCATGAATTTGTTTGAAATCCTTTGCTACCAGTCTACCCTTATAGGTATGCGTAAGTCCTCCCATGTCAGTCTTTCTCTTAAAGACCCACTTACACCCAATGGGTTTTACCCCTTCAGGTGGATCAACCAAGGTCCAAACTTGGTTGGTGTACATGGAATCCATTTCGGATCTCATGGCCTCAAGCCATTTCTCAGAGTCTGGGCTCATCACAGCTTCCTGATAGGTTGTAGGCTCATTCTCAATGAGCACAACGTCATTGTCATCAGACAAGAGAAATGAATATCTCTCAGGCTGATGACGTACCCTACCAGACCTGCGAAGAGGTAGGTCTACTTGAACAGGATGTTGTTGCATAACTCCTTGTGTAACAACCTCATGATCCACAACACTTTGTGGTTCCTGTTCAACCTCCATCAAGGCCTCAGTGCTTTGGTCCATATCTTGAAGTTCTTCAAGATCGAACGTACTCCCACTAGTTTTTCTAGAAACAAAGTCCCTTTCTAGAAAAACCCCAGTCTTCGCCACAAACACTTTGTGCTGACTGGGAATGTAGAAGTAATATCCCTTCGTTTCCTTGGGATATCCTACAAAATAGCACTTATCAGATTTGGGTCCCAGTTTGTCTGAGACTTGACGTCGAACGTAAGCCTCACAACCCCAAATCCTCATAAAAGACATCTGGGGACTCTTCCCAGTCCATATCTGATATGGTGTCTTTACTACAGCCTTTGATGGAACACGGTTAAGAGTGAAGGCTGCCGTGTCCAGAGCATATCCCCAAAAGGATATAGGAAGATCTGTGTGACTCATCATGGATCGCACCATATCTAATAGGGTACGATTCCTCCTTTCGGACACACCATTCCATTGTGGTGTTCCAGGAGGAGTGAGTTGGGACAGAATCCCACACTCAGCTAGATAGTCACGGAACTCATGGCTGAGGTATTCTCCACCTCGATCTGATCGAAGTATTTTAATACTCTTGCCAAGCTGGTTTTGTACTTCATTCTTGAATTCTTTGAACTTTTCAAAGGATTCTGACTTATGTGTCATCAAGTACATATAACCATATCTACTGAAATCATCAGTAATGTAATGAAGTACCTATAACCACCTCTGGCAGCAACATTGAAAGGGCCACATACATCGCTATGTATAAGACCTAACAAATCGGTTGCTCTTTCGCTGTGTCCACTGAATGGAGTCTTGGTCATCTTGCCAAGAAGGCAAGACTCGCATGTCTCAAATGATTCAAAATCAAATGAGTCCAGCAAACCATCTCTATGGAGCTGGGATAGGCGACTCTCATTTATATGGCCTAAGCGACAGTGCCAGATATAGGTTTGGTTCAAGTCATTAGACTTGAGCCTTTTGGTATTTATGTTATAGATAGGGTTTTCTAAGTCTAGAAGATAGAGTCCGTTCATCAGAGGTGCACTACAATAGAACATTTCATTTAAATAAACTGAACAACATTTGTTCTTTATTATAAACGAAAATCCTTTCTTGTCTAAACAAGAAACAGAAACTATGTTCTTAGTCAGAGCAGGCACATAATAACAATCATCTAACTCTAGTACAAGCCCAGAGGGCAGAGATAGCATATAAACTCCTGTAGCAACAGCAGCAACTCTTGCTCCATTGCCAACTCGTAAGTCCACCTCGCCCTTTGTCAATGTCCTGCTATTTCTCAGCGCCTGCACATTAGTACAAATGTAAGAAGCACATCCGGTATCTAATACCCATGATGTAGAAATAGACAAATTGACTTCTATAACATGAATACCTGAAGTAGAAGTCTGACTTCTCTTCTTCTGGAGATCTTNATCATACTCCTATAAAGGTTAAGGTCTACTGGTTTACCATCAGGGTCACTATCTATTTTTACATTTGTGGCCATTGGGGTACTTATGCTTTTAGAGTTATCCATTTTGAATTTCTTTATTATTTCTTAGCATATTTAGATTGATGGACATAGTTTCCATCCCTAGTTTGTTTAATTTGTAACCCTAGAAAGAAGTTGAGCTCACCAACTAAGCTCATTTCAAATTCGTTTTCCATTATTTTAACGAATTCTTTTAGGAAGTTTGAGTTGGTGGACCCAAAAATTATGTCATCGACGTAGATTTGGGCAATAAAGATTTCTTTTCCTAAGGTTTTAATAAATAGGGTTGAGTCAATTTGTCCTTGTTTGAATTCTTTAGAAATTAGGTAGGTTGATAAGCATTCATACCAGGCCCTAGGTGCTTGTTTTAGTCCATAAAGTGCTTTGGTAAGTTTGTAAACGTGGCCAGGTCTTTCTAAGTCCTCAAAACCAGGGGGTTGTCATATATAAACTTCTTCCTTAATAAATCCATTTAGAAAAGCTGACTTTACATCCATTTGATAGAGTTTAAATCCTTTATGGGATGCAAAGACTAACAACATCCTAATGGACTCGAGTCTAGCTACTGGGGCATAGGTTTCGTCATAATCTAACCCTTCTACTTGACTGAACCCTTTAGCTACTAAGCGGGCTTTATTTCTGACTATTTCTCCTTAATCATTTAACTTATTCCTAAAAACCCACTTAGTGTCAATGATGGATTTGCCCTCAGGTTTGGGTACTAGTTTCCAAACTTGGTTCCTCTTAAATTGGGCTAGCTCTTCTTGCATTGCTATGATCCAATCAGGATCAGGTAAGGCTTCATCTATGGTTTTAGGTTCAATTTTTGAAATCATTGCAATCTGACTAAGGCTCCTATAGGCGGACCTAGTTCTGACTCCTAAGGTTGAATCACCCACAATCTGATCAGTTGGGTGACTGAGTCTAGGTTTCTTAGTTTTTCTGGAACTTGGTTCAACCTGAGATCCAACTTGTTGGAACTGGATGGCTAGAGAGGGGGGGGGGGTGAATATAGCCAAACACTTGGACTTTAAGCTTTTCAAAGTTCTGCACTTAGATTTGTTAGTAGCACAGCGGAAGTAGCAAACACATAGTATGCAGAAAAACAGAAAACGAAAGCAAACTAACACAACTAGTAAGATCGCTAACAAGGAGGGTTTACAAGGTTCGGGATAACTTGCCCCTACTCCTTGGCGTGCCCGTAAGGTGGGCGATCCCTTGATCGTCGGCAGATCAAGCCTCGATGAACACCGGATAGTAAGCAACCTCCTTCTCGGTGGAGAAAACCTCTCCCACAGCGTTTCAATCAAGGATATAGGTTTAAGTACAATGAAACACAAGAAAGATCTTACTTAGTACTAGCAAAGACAAGACACAGCAAGTTTCCTCCTGAGCTCCACCCAGCGACCGATCTCACGCAAGAACCCTTTCCCCGTGTCTTCTCGCTGTTGGACTCGAAGCCTCTTGTTCTTTCCTCCAAGTGCTCAAGTAAGGGATGGTGCTTCAAGATTGTAGTAGCTTGCTCAAAGTGATGGAACTTCAGAACACGCAAGCAAGATGTGGAGAACACAAAGTCGCAGCAAGAACTCAAGCAGCAGAACCCTACTCAAGCCAACTCTTCTCTGCTCCTTTTGTTCCTCCACTGGAGTATCAGGTGCCGCCATCTCCCTGCAGCCTCCAGCTGCTCACCTGCAACCACCAGCTACCTCTGAGCTCCTCTGGACTCCCTGAGCCTCCCTCAGACTAGCCCCAGACAGCAGCTCCAGCCAGCGCCCCGTTGCAACCTGAGATGGAAAAACAGACAAACCTGCTCCAAGGAAAGGTCTCCATTGACTCTCCTTGAGTGTTTGAATCCTTCCCTGTCACCTGCAGCTTAATCAGAGTATTAGGACAGTATATCAAGCAGCAAATCAAGCATCAGAGATGAAACGCAGAGAATCGGATACGTTCAGACGCGATCAGAGCGTCTAACAGTGCATTTTGAATTAAAGTGATCGGTCACCGGACCGATCAGAGAGCCTCCTGATCGGTCACCAGACCGATCAGGCTGGGTCCAGACCGATCAGGCTCCGTCCTGATTGGTCCCCAACGCTTAATTAGAAATCGCGATTACTTTGGGACTCTCCTGGATCGATCACCAGACCGATCCCTGGTCGTGGATCGATCACCAGACCGATCCACCCCTTTATCGGGCGATTTCTGAGCTTCGCAGTCCAAACCTCCTGATAGGTCACTGGACCGATCAGGGAGCCTCTTGATCGGTCACCAGACCGATCAGGTCATGGTCAGATAGATCAGGCTCCGTCCTGATCGATCATAGAGAGGAACCTACGACGCTGGATCGTTCTCCAGAACGATCTGCACAATGATTCCTGATCGGTTACCAGACCGATCAGGAGCAGATCAGCAAGGGAACTCAACCTCACTGTTTGCTCCCTGATCGGTCACCAGACCGATCAGGAGCCAAGCAATAGGTGAAACACATACTCCCTGATCGGTCACCAGACCGATCAGTCATCGCTGGATCGGTCACCAGACCGATCCACGAAGGAGCACCGTGCCAACTCCCTGATCGGTCACCAGTCCGATCCAGGCAAGCCCAAATGCACTCTAAGTCACGAGAACAAGCCTCCAGCCCTTCTCTGACTCATGTCATGCCCAGCTTCACTCACTGGACTTCAACCTAGCCCTCCAAGTTAGGACATGGCTTCACTCACCAGGGTTTCGGTCACCCGACTTCACTCACCGGGACCCGGCTTCACTCTCCAGGATTTCAACTTAGCTTCACTCACTAGGATTTCAGTCACCTGACTTCACTCACCAGGACCCGGCTTCACTCACCGGGATTTCCATCACCTGGCTTCACTCACCAGGACCCGGCTTCACTCACCGGGATTTCCATCACCTGGCTTCACTCACCAGGACCCGGCTTCACTCACCGGGATTCCATCACCTGGCTTCACTCACCAGGACCCGGCTTCACTCACCGGGATTTCTACCAACCCAGCCCTCCCGGCTAGGACCTGACCCTCCAAGTCAGGACTTTTTCACCTAACCCTCCAAGTTGGGACCTTTCACCTAACCCTCCATGTTAGGATTTTTCACCTAGCCCTCCAAGCTAGGACTTTTCACCCAACCCTTCCGAATTAGGACTTTTCAACACCTAGCCCTCCAAGCTAGGATTTTCCAATCACTCCGTGCCTAATCCCCGATTAGGACTTAATCATAATTATAATCATCAACCTAAACTAAAATCGATGTCAACACCAAAACAACAATCAGGGTCAGACTGCATCAACACAGCTGGTCGGTTTGGTTCAATGATTGACTCAACTACTTGGGTTGGTTCAATTGCTGGTTCAATTGACTCACTGGTTGGTTCGATATTTAGTTCATTTATGGGTTCAATTAAAGATTCAATAGCTTGTTCATTATCTTCTTGATCAGTATTTAATGAAGTTAGATCTGGTTTATCAGATTTTGAGTTGGTTTCTTCATCAAATATTAGATTTGTTATTTCTTCAATTTTCTTAGTTTGTTTGTTGTAAACTCTATAGGCTCTACTTGTTGTTGAATATCCTAAGAAGATGTCTGGGGTTGACTTAGATTGAAATTTATCTAGATAGTCCTTGGTGTTTAGGATATGGACTTTGCACCCAAAGACCCTTAGGTAATGTAAGTTTGGAAGTCTATGGTAGTATAATTCATAGGGTGTTTTATTGTGTCGTTTGTTGATTAGTACCCTATTTTGGATGTAGCAAGCTGTACTAATTGCTTCTGCCCAATATTGGTTAGCTAGGTTAAATTCATTGAGCATAGCCCTAGCGGCTTCCTGTAGGGTTCTATTTTTCCTTTCGACTATCCCATTTTGCTGGGGGTTCTAGGACACGAAAATTCGTGTATGTACCCATTTACTTTACAAAATTTCTCGAATCGTTGATTTTCAAATTCTCCCCCGTGGTCACTCCTAAGTCTTTTGATTTTTGTATCATTTTGATTTTCAATTAACTTACAAAAGTCATTAAATAGGTTTAGGATTTCATCTTTGGTCTTTAGAAACTTAACCCAGGTAAGCCTAAAGTAATCATCAACTATTACTAAGCAGTACCAGTTTCCGCTTAGTGACTTGGCTCCATGTGAATCAAATAGGTCAAGGTGCAGGAGCTCAAGTGAGGTTTGGGTTAGATCAGATTGAATTAGTTTGTGATTAGACCTGGTTTGTTTACCTTGATTACATGGTTCACATATTAAGTTTTCATGATTTTTAATTTTAGGGATACCTTTAATTAGGCCAAGTTGAGTGATTTTTGAAATTATCCTCAAATTAGTGTGACCTAATCTCCTATGCCAGAGGTTTGATTGTTCTAGCTGAGTTAACATGCATTTGGGTACTAGAGGTAGGTTTATAGTGTAAACATTATTTTTCCTAGTGCCTTTAAGCATGATTTCTGAGTCTTGCAAGTTTCTAATTAGGCAGTTAGAATTGGTAAAGGTAACTATATAACCAACGTCACACAATTGACTTATGCTAAACAAGTTAAATTTAAAATCTTCAACCAAAAGAACTTTCTTAATAACAAAGTCAGATTTAAGTTCAATATTACCTGACCCAATTACCTTGAGTGTAGCATTGTTGCCAAATGCCACTGAGCCTAGGTACTTGAACTTGAGTTTGGTGAATTTCAATTTATCTCCAGTCATGTGTCTGGAGCACCCGCTATCCAACATCCATTGGTCCAAATCTTTATGTTCCTACACATAAAGAGTTTTGTTGATTTAGATCCAATTAGACTCAGGAATAGCCTAAATTGATTTCACAACCTAGTCTGTCTCACCCATCTAGAGTTATCAATCACGTTTGCCTTATGATTTTTGTGAGACATGTTTTAACAGATAGAATTATTTTGAAAAATTATGATTTATTAAAAAAATTAAATAATTGATTTTGATTTTAAAAAAATGTTTGAATCTACAATTAATCAAAAATTTATGTTAGATTCGAATTTGACAAAGAATAATTTGAATTTGAATTTCAAAAATTGGCTTCCAGGTCTTGGCGAGGCATTAGGCCTTCTTTGGTCGTAGCCTTATGTTGGTGCAGAAAGCACCCAAGTCGAACCTGTGTTTTGATAATGACAAAAGGGTTCAAAAGTTAAGGTATAATGTTTATCTAACATGTTACTCAAGTGTGCAGGAAAAGCCCTAGCGAAGGACTGCTAGGCACCTGGCGAAGGAATGCCAGGATACAAAGGCCTAGCGAAAGACTGCTAGGCACCTAGCGAAGGACTGCTAGGCACCTAGAGAAGGAATGCCAGGATACAAAGACCTAGCGAAGGACTGCTAGGCACCAGGCGAAGGACAGCTTGGTACTGAAGACCTGGCGAAGGACAGCTAGGCACCTGGCGAAGGACAGCTGGGCAAAAGTCCAACCGGAGGAGCCGGTTGGCATCAGGTAAATTCTCCCAAGAGGAGTAGGTGAGGACGCGTTCCCCGTCGAGGGAACAGTAGGCGACGGTTCGACCTAGGGTTCCATTTTGGAGACCCAAAGTCAGAACCAAGACAGCTAAGGTTGTATAAAACTAACATATTATTGCTTTATGTTGTTTTGGACTAACCCTGGATGCAGGACCGAAGGAACGAGTGTCTGCAGCTCAGAGAGCCTCAAAGGAGTGAGGCAGCAGCTGAGTAGGGCGCCCGGAGTGTCCCGGGCGCCCCCAAGGTAAATACAAAACTGAGGAAGCAAAAAGAGTGCTTCGACAGCTTATGGGTGGGGCGCCCCTGTGCTCCCGAGCGCCCCCCATGCTCCCGGGCACCCCGGATGGTCCGGGCGCCCCCAGAGCAAGCCAACGAAGCAGAAGCCAGCGAAGCCAACGGATAAGAGTCGACCCAGTCAACCCGGGCGCCCCCAGCGTCCCGGGCGCCCCCGTTAAAGCCTGATCCTGAGATTTAAGGGATCAGAGCTGACCGAGAGGAACTCGGATCAGCTGACATGTGGGGGGCGCCCCCGATGTTCCGGTCGCCCCCAGGGGCTATAAAAGGGCCCTCGACCCCAAGTCTTCCAACAATCAATTCTTCCAATCCATTCACGCTCTTCTACGCTCGCGCTCTACTCCGGAAACCTCCCGACTCGAGATACAAGCGCCGACGACGTCCCTCTGCTCCAAAAATACAATCTACAACGGACGTCGGTAACGAAGAGCCTCGTTTAAAGTTTACTGCACTAGTCTTGTAATACATCTTGTAAACTATTTTTGCGCACATATAGAATTGCCCGTAGAAAACGGTCAACGACCGTGGGCCTTGGAGTAGGAACCGACCGCGACTCCGAACCAAGTAAAAAAGTTGGTGTTTGCGTGTGTTTGTGTTAATTTCCGCTGTGCATTCTCTATTTCTTAATCTGAATGTTTTACGATATTCACCTCCCCCCCTCTATCATTTCTCTCGATCCAACACCTTATTGGATCATCAACCCTTTCCTTGACAAAGCCTTTTAATGAAATTTCATTTTCAAAATTATTTTTTCAAAAAATTCTGGTCTAACTAGCTTGGGTCTTGGATCGGTAGCTTCGGCTAGTTTCACCAATCTAAAGAGTCCAAGTAGAGTCTACTTGACCTTATTAGAAGAGGTTTCCCTAACATACTATCATCTCACCTCCACCCAATACTATGTTGTTCAAATTTCAGTTAAGTTGGTTTAGTCCTTAAACTAACCATTCCTAAGTCTAAGCTTGGTAAATTGCAGAAATTAAATAGACAAGCAAGCATGCAATTTAAAACAAGAATAGAGATTTATCTAACTATGAATATTATTTTTAATTTGGCTCCCCCTAGACTAAAGCCGCGGTAATGGTTCGACAAGATGTGAATCTTATCCTTCGGGATCCAATACTGATTTGATCCAGTTTGTTTGTTCAGGCACAATTTGGGTACCCATGCCTGAACTTTAGGTCTGGACTGGTTCAGTACAACATAGTAGGATCTTTGTCTAGATTTGGTTCTATAGCCCAATCCGAATCGATTTAAAACCGACTTCTGTTTTCCAAGAATCATGTCAAGACCCTTGGACCCAGAAGTGAATCGTTCTAAGGCAGCTCTAAGATCCTTAACTTGAGTTTTCAAGAAAGAGTTCTCTGATTCAAGTTTTTTAACTTGAGCAGAGGTTCCTTCTTGAACCTTCTCAGATAAGGGTCCAGAGTCTGCTCTCTCTTTCAGGAGTTTTACTTCCTGTCTGAGAGACTCGACTCGGATTTTGGCTTTTGCCAAATCTCGAGAAAGCTAAGAAATTAATTCGCATAATTGAATTCTAGAAAAATCACTTATAGTTATTTTTGCCATTTTCTGAAAAAGTGAGTTTGCCGTCATCCGGCTCCGATTCTGACTCAGTCTCGATTTTTTCTGAGGCGGTTAGTGCGAGCAGGTTAGACTGTGGGGCCTCTTCTTCTTCTTCGGAGGAGGACTAGTCCCACGTTACCTGAAGTGCCTTCTTTCTTCTTGCTTTCTTGGCTTCTTTTAGGTTAGGGCATTCGGATTTGAAATGTCCCTTTTTGTTGCACTCGAAGCATGTTACACTTGATTTGTTCTTAGTTGATTCAGCTTGATCTTCCTTCTTTCGGCTGGCCTTTCTTCTGTTGGATTGATTCTTCAATTCCTTGTAGTAGTTCCGGGCCAGTCGAACCAGCTTAGGTCGATCTCCTTCGTCGTCTTCTGAGTCTGAGTCTGAATCAGACTCGGGTGCAGGTTGAGGTTTCTTCTTGGATATCTTTCCAGCTTTACCTGCAATAAAGGCAATGCCTTTCTCGGCCAGGGTGCAATTAGTCTGCTCATGTAACTCAAGTTCTGGAAATAGTTCATCTAATTTAATTTTTGAAAGGTCCCTTGAAACCTTGTATGCATCTACCATAGATGCCCACAAGGTGTTTCTCGGGAAAGCATTAAGAGCGTACCTTATCAGGTCACGGTTTTCTACCTTGTGACTGATTGTGTGTAGCCCGTTCATTAACTCCTGAATTATGGCGTGGAGTTGAGCTACTGTTTCATTGTCGTTTATCTTGATCGTGTACAACTTGTTCAGGAGGAGATCTCTCTTACTGATTCGAGTATCTGAAGTTCCATCGTGCAGCTCGATCAGCTTACCCCACAGCTCCTTTGCACTGTTGAATGGTCCTACCCGATTCAACTCTTCCTTGGTCAGGCCGCATTGAAGTGTCTGGGTTGCTTTGGCATCAGCTTCAATTTTTCTTTTCAGAGCGGTATCCCACTCAGCGTAAGACTGTAGCACTCCTTCAGCATTCTTTGGAATCTCCAGGCCAGACTGGATGATTATCCATATGTCCACCTGAGTTTTCAGATGGACCTCCATTCGACTTTTCTAGTAGGAGAAGTCCTCCCCACTGAAAAGTGGTGGTCTGGCTGTGCTGAATCCTTCTTGCATGGTCATTTTATCTGAAAATAAGAGTAAAAGAAAAAAATATCCCAAGACTTGGTCTTGGATTAGTAGTGCGGGAAGAAAGAAATATTTATCGAGGGGTGTTGCACCAACCTCGATAAACGAGAAAAATTTCGATCAAAAAAAAATTAAAAAGATTTCGTAAAAATCCAAAAAAATCTCAAATTGGTGGTTGCACCAATTTTGAACTTCCCCGCTCTGATATCACTTGTTGGATCGAGAGAATACGATAGAGGGGGGGTGAATATCGTAAACCGTTTTCGGATTTAGAGAGAGAGTGCACAGCGGGAAATTAACACGAAAACCAAATGCAAACACAAGGATTTACTTGGTTCGGAGTCGCGGTCGGCTCCTACTCCAAGGCCCACGGTCCTTGACCGTTTACTGCGGGCAATACTATAATCGCGTAAAATCTTACAAACAGTTGTACAGTAGTAAGTGCAATAAGAATACAATTAAAAATTGACTCTTCGTTACCGACGCCCGGTGTAGATCGTTCTTCGGTGCGTAGGGTCGTCGTCGGCGCTAGAATCTCGAGATGGAGGATTTCTGGAGCAGAGCGCCTGAGTTGAAGAGCGTATTGGCGTTGGAAAACTGTGTTGAGAAGCCTTGTGGGTCGAGGGCTATTTATAGCAGTCCTGGGGGCGCCCTGGACGTTGGGGGCGCCCTCTACGTGGCCTTCGATCCACAACAATCTCGGTCAGCCCTTATCCCACTCGAGTAGGGCTGAGGTTTGACTGTGGGGACGCCCGGGAAGCAGGGGCGCCCTGGTTGAAACAGTCTTCGGGCTTCTCGGCTGGATAGACTCTATCCGCTTTGTTGGCTTGAACCCAGGGCACCCGGGGCATCCGGGGCGCCCGGGAGCATGGGGGCGCCCGGGACCTCCGGGGCGCCCTGCTCAGCTGCTGCCTCTTTCCTTTGAGGCGTTCTAAGCTGCAGAAACACATTTCTTCGGTCCTGCATCCAGGGTTAGTTCAAAACAACACAAAGTAAGTATGTTAGTGAGTTTTACAGCCGTAGCTGTCTTGGTTCTGACTTTAGGTCTCCTAAATGGAGCCCTAGGTCGAGCCGACGCCTACTGTTCCCTCAACGGGGAACGCGTCCTCACCTACTCCTCTCAGGAGAGTTTTCCTTTTGCCAATCGGCTCCTCCGGTTAGACTTTTGCCCGATGCACATGACCAGGTCTTCGTGCCCACCTTCCGAGCAGGTATTCGTGCCCACCTTCCGAGCAGGTCTTCGGTGCCCAGCTCCTTGCCAGGGCTTCGTGCCCAGTCCTCGACCAGGACTTCGTGCCCACCTTCCGAGGAGGTCTTCGTGCCCACCTTCCGAGCAGGTCTTCGGTGCCCAGCTCCTTGCCAGGGCTTCGTGCCCAGTCCTCGACCATGACTTCTTTTCCTGTATACTTAGTGAACATGTTAGATCAACATAATATCTTAACTTTTGAACCCTTTTCCATTATCAAAACACATGTTCGACTTGGGTGCTGTCTACACCAACAATATGATCCTTTGACTTTGCTTTGATGGAGGTGGAAGTTTCTTCTTGCTCCGGTATTGAGGATGGTCTCTCCTCCCCCTCAATCCTTGAAATGAAGACTTCTTCTATTTCTTCCTCACTTGAGGATGTGGACGGTTCTACTTTCTCCTCCTCTTCGGATGTTGAACTTGACTCAACTTCCAATTGGTCCTTCTCCTTCTCTTGGGCCAATGACCCCTTTTCCTTAGGCTCTTCTTCTCCTTGTCTTTGTGTCGAATTTTCATGTAAAGCTATTACCTTTCTCCATAGCTCATGCACATTATATTCTTATATTCTCCTACATTTGACACAATATATGAAGATAATAAATTTAATACAATTCTAGTTACCTCCTTATCCACCTCCACTTCCTCTGTTTGATTCTTGGTCCAATACCGAGGTCGAAGACGTTTTCCCTTCTTGTCCATTGGAGCTTCAAATGGAACTTCCAATACGGTCCAATGATCCCAATCCATTTGGAACAACATCTCCAATCGCCTCCTCCAATAATCGAAGTCATCTCGGTCGTATGGAGGTGGAATCCGAATATCCCATCCTAGCGGACCTTCCGAGTCCATCTTCCTCTAGCTTTTTGCTCTCCCGGCGATTAGTCCGTAGATGAACGAACCTTGCTCTGATACCACTTGTTGGGACCTTGTCGTTTGCTAGGGGGTGAATAGTAACTTTTCGACTAGCCACTTTAATCGCAGTTTTCTTCCTACACATTGTTAGTGCGCAAGCGGAATAACAAATAATAAAATCTAACAACTAAGAAGACAAACCAATTTACGTGGTTCGAAGATGATGCTCCTACTCCACGGCTGTCCGTAAGGTGGACGATACCGATCCGTCGGTGGATGACTCCCCGGAAGACCTCCGGCTAGCTCGTGTAGCTTCTTGTGGGTGGAGAAACCTCGCCACAATCCGCAATACCTTTCTGAGCTCTTAGACTACTAATTGGCCTTTAACCAAAGCTTATTTCGTCGAAAACTCTCAGTCAAAACTGAGCCCCTTTAAATAGTGTTCTAGGCTGAAATGACCGTTACCAGTCGACTGGTCCAAGGCCAGTCGACTGGTCCCACTTAGATTCGAACGTTACAACCTAACGTTCAAATTTCAGCGTCTATCAGTCGACTGGTCCATGGGCAATCGACTGATCTTTCTGTGGACTTCATCAGTCGACTGCCCTGGCACAAGTCGACTGGTCCACCCCTAAACCTAAGGTTTCCCTTCCCGAGTACACTTCTCTCAGCACTCGAACCCTAAGATTTTCCGAGTACATTTCCCTCAGCACTCGACCCCTCACAACTCAGCTGACTCTTCATCCAGCAACCTCGATCTGTTGCCTTCAAGCCCTCTTCGACTTTGGCTCTCGTCCCTCAGATGCATGCAAGCCCGCGGCTTGTCTCCCATGCCACCCTTCACGTATGCCTCGAAGTCGGCTTCCCTCAGCTCATCGTCCCTGCTCCAGCAGCCTTGATCTATTGCCTTCAAGCCCTCTTCGACTTTGGCTCTCGTCCCTCGGATGCACACACAAGCTCACGACTTGCCTCCATGCCACCCTTCGCGTATGCCTCGAAGTCCGCTTCTCTCGGCTCGTCCCTGCTTTGTCCACGGTCCCTCGGATGTATACAAGTCTATACAAGCCCATGACTTGTCTCCTCACACCATCCTTCACCAGACCCGAAGTCGTCCAGTTAGTCCATGTGTATCCTGCAAAACCTGCACACTCACATACACATATTAAACACAAGGGTAAATCTAACTTAAACCCTTTGCCCAAACATCAAAACACATGGTTACTCCGGACCATAGATTGCCCCAACAGTATGTTGTAAAAGTAACAAAAAAACGTGAGAGCACCCATGTGTATCATGCAAAACCTGCACACTCACATACACATATTAAACACAAGGGTAAATCTAACTTAAACCCTTTGCTAAATATCAAAACACATGGTTACTCCGGACCATAGATTTCCCCAACAGTATGTTGTAAAAGTAACAAGAAAACGTGAGAGCACCCAAAGTTGGAGTCGTAGGGACCCGGAACTGACAACTAGGCTCCCCTGACGACCTGTCAACCTGAAAACAAAAACATTGTGATGGGTGGTGAGTTCAAGTGGACTCTGCAGGTATAGAGAAAGATATGCATGACTACAAAATAGTTGTACAAGCTATAAAGATACAATAGGATGTAGTCTCAACGAAAATATCAGAACATGCATAATTAAAAATACCAAATAAATGTACATACCAGAAATCACCTATCTTGATCATAAAAATAGGCTCATATCACACGAGTAGATGCTAGACCCGACCCCGGGCCGGGTCCAGCCGGACCCGGACCCGACCCAGGTCAACGGGCCGGACCTGGTTCGTCGGGCCGAATCGGAACTGGCCCGGCAAGATGTTGGACCGAACCCGGTTCCAGCAGCCAGAAATCGCGAACCAGCGGTTAACCGCTGGTTCCAACGGCACTGAACCGCCGGTTCAGTGCCGTTGGATGGTTTTTTATTTTTTTTCTTTTTTCGATAGATGAGATCATTTGACCGTTTTTTGATCAATGGCTATGATTTACTGACCGTTATGATCTGAACTCTATAAATAGGGAGCTCATTTCATCATTTTCACACACAACACAACTTCTCTTCTCTCAATCTCTCATTCTCAAATCTCTAACTCTCAACTTCTCTCCACGTTCTTCATTTTTCGACGACAATGGAAGGAGGTCACGGAGCTTCATCATCTCGATCTCGGAGGGGAAAAGAAATAGCATACGAGGATCCCAACCTTCAAATTCGATCCACCGATGATGAGACCGAGGCTCAGCCCCAACGCCCTCCGATCCCCGAAACGCAAGGAAGTACCGTTGCGATTACTTCTAAGGTTCGGGAAAATCCTCCTTTAAAATCATCTATTTTCACTAAACGTTTTGAGAAGGTCACACTTCCGTCGGGAGAATTGCGTGCAAAATGCAAGCATTGCAATGCTTCCTACAAATTCCAAGCCGGCGGCGGCTATGGGTCGTTGAAACGACATGTAGAAACGAAGCACCCGACGGAATATGGGCTTGACCGCTCTCAAACATAATTATCTAGATTTTCTAGTGGTAGTAGTACTGATTCTGGTTTATTTTTATATTCGGATAATAAATTAAGAGAATCATTAGCTAAATTTGTTTCCGTAGAACATCTTTCTTTTAGTTTTGGATCTAAATGCATATTTGAAGATTTTTATAAAGAATCTCTTAATCCTGCTGCTAAACATGTACCTAGGACTACACTTACTCGTACAATTAAAAGATTAGTAAAACAAGAAAAAAAATTTAATTGAAGAATTTAGTAAATTAAATAATAAAGTTTCTTTATGTTCCGATATTTGGAGTGATCATTGGCAAACTCATTCTTATATGGGTGTAACATGCCATTGGATTGATAACTCTTGGATCCTCCAAAAAAGATTATTAGCTTATAGAGTTTTTGATGAATCACATACTGCTCATAACATTGCATAATTATTACACTTACTTTTAGAAGAATATGAATTGACTCATCAAATATTTTCAATATCATTAGACAATGCTAGTTCTAATACCGCTTCTATAGATGAACCAAAATTTATTTGTCAACCTATTATTGGTGGTTTATTTTTTCATATTCGTTGTGTATGTCATGTTTTAAATTTATGTGTTCAAGATGGATTAAAACTTTTACAAAATTATATTCAACCAATTAGAACCGCAATTTCATACTTATGGTCTCATCCATCTATGATGAAACAATGGGATAGATTTTGTAAAGCTAATGGAATGCGACCAAAAATTTCCACGTGATGTTCCAACACGTTGGAATTCAACATATCAATTATTACAAGATTCTTTTTAATTTAAAGATTTATTATGTTTATTTTTTACACAAAATAGTAATACTAATGTATATTTATTTTCACAACAATCGAATATTTGTAGTAATATTTATGAAATTTTAAAAGTTTTTAACGATGCAACTGAAGAACTTTTCGGTGTTTATTATCCCACTACTCATTTAATTTTCGTGAATTTTTGTAGTATAGTATTAATATTAAATGAACATGTAAATAATGAAGCTTTAACTTTATGTATATTAGCTATGAAAACTAAATGGAAAAAATATTTTTATTTTATTCCTGAAATTTATTTAATTGTATTTGCTTTAGATCCTAGATTTAAATTAGAAGTTTTACAAGAAATCCTAACTTTATATTATGACGCTTTAATTCCTATTAAAGATTCTTCCTCTCCGGATTCCGCTAATAATTATATATAATATTAGAAATTATTTATATGATCTTTATAATCAATATTATGTTAAATATGAAACACAAACTAATATTTCTAAAACACAACAACCTACTACTACTAATTTAAAACTTACAAAAGCACAACTTTTATTAAAAGAATGGACAAAACGTCCACGAGGATCCTCACGTTCCACATAGGAACTTGAGAATTATTTTACGACTTCTTTTGATTTTAATGAAGCAGATAGCGAATACTTCGATATCTTGAAGTGGTGGTCACAGAAGGCTCAAAGCTTTCCCGTTCTCTCCGTGATCGCAAAAGAAATTTTAGCTTCTCTAGTGTCAACTATTGCTGTGGAGCAGACGTTCAGTGTCGACGGCAACATATTAGATGAACGACGATCAATTATGTCTCCTGACTCATTGGAAGCTCAAGCATTACTTGATGATTGGACTAGAGCCGAGAAGCGAATCCAAGGAATGCAACGTTCAGAAGACGAAGTCGAAGAATTTGATACCGAAGGAACAAATACAACGGGAATGGGAGGAAATGGAAGTGAGTGAGAAAAGGTAAAAAATGTAAAAGGGTAAAAATGTAAAAGAACTACGTGGGCTTTGATTTCCCTACACCCTAAGGGGGTATGTAGGTAACTTATATAAGTGCAAGCCCTTTTTTTAATAAAATTTATTTATTTTTAATTTAATTTTTAATTTTTAATTTTTAATTTTTTAAATATAATAATCTTGAACCGTGGCGAACCGTGAACCGGCGGTTCCGAACCGTGAACCGTAACCAGCTTGGGCGGTTAAGGTTAAGGGTCGACCTCCCATGAACCGTTGAACCGTCGGTTCCGAACCGTGGTCGAGTCTAGTAGATGCAGAGTCATCGACACCAAAATCACATAATAACTCCTGTATATCCATGTCAAATAAATGCAGCAATCACAATCAAATGCACAATGCATCATATGCACATAATGCAATAACATGGTCATCCCTGATACCAGTCAAGTCACCGAGACATGTTATATGTGTCGGCCGAGTGGGTAGGGTTGTGACACTGTACGCACTCTGCCATTATTGCTCCTGAGTGACTGAGTAGACAGGATGTTGTTGGAGTAAATACTATGCCACATGTCATATGGGGGAGATATCTCTCTCATCTCCTTTGGTATATGGGAAGAGGAGGGATCCATGCTTGCTACTACGCTTCGAAACCACTACCCCTAAGCGGTCGAGCGAAGCAGTACAAAGTAAATGCACATGCTCAACGGTATCCACTAACTCATGAGTAGCCGTGTGTATTGATCATGTATCGGACGACGGGCTCAGACCACAAGGGAGCCGATGATCGCCAGCATACAACGATGCAGGAATGGTGTATGACTCTAACTCATGCAAGTATGCAACCCCTACCCGATCATCAATATACAACTCAACCTAACATGCACAGGTTGAACATAGGTATCATAACCTAATCATCATACATCTAGGTACACATGTAAGTATAGCTAGAATCAATCAATAGAATCATACAGTGACATGTTACTATATCTACGTACGCATGCTCGCACAAATGCTATACAAGATCAGATAACAATAAAATGAGACTGTATAGAAGGAAATTAGATCATATCCAATATCAAATAATGAGTATCAAGCAGGATAATAATGGTAGCAGATATAAGGTAAATAAACCTATTGCACAAATGTAAATAGTCATGTATAAAGGTAAAGTGGATTTAAAGAAACAAGCAAGAGTTACCCGCCTCCAAATGGAAGAACTCGTGTGTGTAGGGAACTACCCGCCAAATAATCTGCAATAATAAATCCCAATCAAGACCCTATATCAAAGGACATATTTAAATAGTTATCATAAAATAGTAATTAGCTAACAAGTCTCTAAACCGTATTAGGGTTATCTTAACCCTCGTATTTCATTTAATTACTTTTAATTAAATGGTTATCCCTTGCTAGATTGATATTAGGTTCAAGTTTTAGGTTTAACCCAAGGGATCACCTCAAATAAGACTAACCCAAGAAATGCAGGTAGAGAAAACAAAGAGCAAGGCAAACCGAATGAATTTCTGGAAACATCTCATTCAAACCTCTAATCTACCTCGGCAATAGGTACAAACCCACAATCCAAGTTTAGATTCGAGAGCACGGATTAGAAAACAACCCTAATCCTACCTTCTAGCCAACCCACAGTAAACAAGAATAACTCAAATCCAATCCAAGCTCCTCATCATGCACCAATTTAAAATCAATCAAAAATTCCTCACCTAACATAACCGAAACAGAATAGTAGTAGAAAAACAATTCTACATTTCATGTGCAATTCTCACACGAGCAAGAAAAAACAACCTACCACTGATCTAAACCAATACTTTTCACCGAGATTCCAAGAACAACACACATAAACAGTTTGGGGAAGCAAGAAACTCACAGTAATTAATGAAAGATTAATCAAAATAGGACATTTATAGGATCACTCCTCATTCAAAATAGGTCTGAAACATACCATAGAACTACCCACTCATCAGTTGTAAGATCAAACAGAACACACCAAATATCAACTCGGTAATTCATCCAAAAATCTCAATAACAAAAATAGGACTCACCCTCACCAACCATGGTAGACATCCTCAACCGGAAACACCAAACAAGAAGGGAGGTCCATCTCAGTCCGAACCCAACTAGACTAGAATCAGACAAGCCAAATCAGAGACATGTATCAAGGGAAAGAAAACTGTGCAAATCCAAAGGGAAAAACTCTCGGTGGAAATAAGGAAACAACACAATTCAAATAGCTTTATTCATCTTCTTGATTCTAATTAACCCCATCATCACTTTGATTCAACAGAATCCTAGTGAGCCAAATTCGTACCTGGGTTTTGCACCGGCAGTAGCTTCCCTACTCCAATCCGACAGGTCCAACGGATCTCCAACCTTCAGCAAGAGTATTTGATGGTTCTTCAACTCAGAACTGAACTAAGAGTTTACACCTCTTCCATTCTCCCAGATCCTCGCAAGGAACCTTCTCGTTAGTGGGAGAGGATGAAGTGAGGGAGAGGACGATGGTCGACGTGGCTCTGAGTGGCTACGATCGAGCAGAAATGGGGAAGAAGAAGTGATTGGGTGAAGAGAGTGAGGAGAAGAGGGATTTAAGGG
The DNA here is from genome assembly GCA_024364735.1 of Boesenbergia rotunda. Classification (NCBI taxonomy): domain Eukaryota; kingdom Viridiplantae; phylum Streptophyta; class Magnoliopsida; order Zingiberales; family Zingiberaceae; genus Boesenbergia; species Boesenbergia rotunda. Next base: position 242,937 of record JAGFNQ010008071.1, read on the forward strand.
ATGACCATTTTGCGTTTTGCTCCTCCTAATCTGTCAAATTCGCAATGGATCCTTAATTTAGGTTTCTTAGCTATTTAACCCTCTATATTTGTGTTTTCCCCTTCCACCTTTTGGGATTAGGGTTTAACCAACTTTAACCCCTCTACAGCTTATCCTAAAGATTCGGTAACCGCACATTCATCTTGAGAAAATTTTCTCAAAATTCCGGACAGGTTACCAAATTCTCATATTCTGGAGAATGTCAATAGTAATAGTAGCTAGATGCTTGAGGGATGTGTCCAAAGTGGACAATATCATACTATTATGGAAATATGTGAATTCTTTTGGTACTAACAAGTGGTATCAGAGTCATAGTCTAGATTGAACCATGTAAGTTGAATAGTAACCTTGAATGAAGGAGGTGAAGACTCCCAGAGGAGTGAAGTCTAAGCGATAAGTTCAAGTAGGTCAAAAATGACTGAATGCTTAGTGGAAATCCTAAGAAGTGAACCCTAGGTGGGGAGGTTCAAATATAGTAACCGGATGTTTGATAGGAGGTTTAAAGTGGACAATATCATACTATTATAGAGATATATATGAATTCTTTTGGTCTTAACAAGTGGTATTAAAGTCATGATCTAGATTGGGCCATATGTAGGTGAAAATTATGAAATATGTTGAGGCAATCTATGGTCCAGAGTGACCATATGTTTTGATGTTTGGGCAAAGGGTTTAAGTTATGTTTACCCTTATGTATTTGATATGTGTATGTGAGTGTGCAGGTTTGCAGGTTACACATATTGACTTGGTTGGATGGCTTCGGTATGGTGAAGGGTGGCATGGAGATAAGCTGGAGGCTTGTGTGCACCCGAGGGACCATGGTATAGCAGGGACGATGAGCCGAGGGGCGCGGACTTCAAGGCATGCATGAAGGATGTGTTGGTGCAAGTTGCATCAATGGTATTCCTCTTTAAGTGTTTTAATGTTTGACAATACACTTAAGTCAGTGATATATTGAACAGACAAAGGGGAGTAAGAGAGAAGTGACCTAAGCTGAAGAAAAGTCCTAGTTAATCTAGGCATCGAAACCCTAAGACCTAACGAAGGGTTGTTAGGCACCTAGCGAAGGGCTGCTAGGCATCGTAACCCCAAGACCTAACGAAGGGCTGTTAGGCACCTAGCGAAGGGCTGCTAGGTATCGTAACCCTAAGACCTAGCGAAGGGCTGCTAGGCACCTAGTGAAGGACTACTAGGTATAGAAGACCTAGCGAAAGGCTGCTAGGCACCTAGTGAAGGACTACTAGGCATAGAAGACCTAGCGAAGGGCTGCTAGGGAATGAAGACCTGGCGAAGGACTGCTAGGCACCTGGCGAAGGATTGCTAGGTAATGAAGTCTTGGTCCAAGGGACTGAGCAACTTAGCTGAGCGATGACTAAGGACAGGAGTAGAGACGGGTCGGGGTTCGGGCGTCTCGAGATCCGGAGTAATCAGAGGCTAAGCAAAAGTCCATCCGAAGGACTGGGTGGCAACCGTCTCCTGAAAGGAGTAGGTGAAGGGCGAGTTCTCGGGGATAGGAACTCGTGCCGGTTCGACCTAGGGTTTCGTGCAAATCTGAAGTCCGAACCAAGTCCTTAAGGCTAACATTATATGTATCCATGCTTTGTGTTTGTGTATCTTGCAGGTATCAAGATCCGGAGGCAAAGTAGGGAAAAAGGCATGGTTGGCAGGCCTTAAGGGGGGCGCCCCCAGCAAGGGGGGCGCCCCCAGCAAGGGGGGCGCCCCCAAGAAGTACTAAACAGGCATGTACGGTGAAGCAGGCAGAACAGGTGTCAACCGGGGCGCCAGGAGCGTCAGGGGCGCCCGGATTCGTAGCTGTTTGCTGTTTCGAAGTCAGAACACAGGATAAGCCTCCACGGGGGCGCCCGGAGCATCCGGGGTGCCCTGGTCAAAGATCTTATCCCCTGCGGCGAGGTAGGCGCAAGGATAAGGTTTGACCGAGTCTTCCGGGGCGCCCCCAGCGTCCGGGGCGCCCCCAGGAGGCCTATATAAGGGGCTTCGACCCCTCTGCTTCAGACACAACTTCCAAGAGCGATCCCAAGCTTTCTGACCGACAACAACACACTAGAAACGAGGCTCTACGACCGGGAGGCTCCAGGAGGAGGTGCGCGGCATTTCGGAGGTCCAGATCGGCAGAGCGTCATACTTTTTCTCGTTGGTTTGCTTTTTAATTACTGTACTTAAATTTCTATATTATTGCTTGTAATTCTGCACTATAAGTCGGGTTTCTCCGCCTCCGGAAAGTCCGGAAAGGAGACCAATAGTGGACGGGCGTTCCCGTGCATAGGCCTTGGATGTACTGACCCTGGGGGGTCGGGAACCAAGTAAAATCCGCCGTGTCCTTTGTTCTGTTTGTCGTTCTATTTATTTTCCGCTGCGCTACTAACATTTTAAGTCCAGAACGAAAGTTTTACGAAGATTCTAAAAGGGTTTTGAACGATCGATATTCACCCCCCCTCTATCGACGGCACCGGTCCTACAATTGGTATCAGAGGCAAGTTGCTCTTCACCGGACTAACCGCCGATGGAGCAAAGACGCCAGGAGTTGAGGGGGAGCCCAGGGGTGAATCAGGTACATTTTTTTAATGTCTAATTTTAAATTGCATATTATTTGTTTCACGTGTAGGGAGAGAGGGCACTATAAAAATCAGTGCCCTACTCGTAAGATTCGGTCTACATCACCGGTGGCAAAGGAGGCACCAGCGCCAGGAAGCCGGAGGGATAAAAATCACATCAGATGTTTCAAATGCGAGAAATACGGGCACTACAAAAATAAGTGTCCGGCGAAGGTACGTAAGATTTACATTCCAAAAATTTTAAAAGTTCCTGCACTATCTTTAGATAATTCAGTTAATCTTTCTAAATTAGATTTACTGCATAGTAAAATTAGTATTTTGCATGAAAACTTAGAAAATAAATACATGACTAAAATTTCAGAAATTAATTATTTAATTCAGAACATTAATTTAGCAATTACTAAAATAAATTGTGATAATTTTAATTCAGATAAATCTGATAATTTTTCAGATAAATCTGAATTCAAAAATCCTAAGGACAAATATGAATTCAAAAATCTTAAGGATGATCCTAAATTCGAAAATCCTCTAGATAATTATGAATTCAAATTTGAAAATCCGTTGTATAATTCTAAATTCGAATTTGAAAATTCTAAATTTAATCCAAAATTTAATTCAGAAAATCTTAAAGATAATTCAGAAATTAATTTAGAAAATCTTAAGGATAATTCTAATGATAATTATAAGGATAATTCTGAAGATGATATCTCTTTAGATAATAATTTAATTATCCCCTTAGATAATCCTGAAACCTTAATTAGTGGCCCAATTTATTCCTCCTAAAGAGGATATGGAACTATCCAAGATTAGGGCCATAATCAATAAAAATTACAAAAATTCAAATAAATCAAAATTATTAGAAAAACTTGAAAAGAAAGATAAAGATGAAGAAGAAATTTTTGAAATAATGAAAATGATGAATTTAAACCCACAATTATTAATTAATCATTATAACCTTAAAAAATTCAAATTAAATTAAATTAAATCCTAATTCGAAATTAAATTAAATTAAATTAAATCCTAATTCGAAATTAAATTAATTTCAAATTAAATCTTAATTAATTTCAAATTAAATCTTAATTAATTTCGAATTAAATCTTAATTAAAATTAAATTAAATTCAAATTAAATCTTAATTAAATCATAATTAAATCCAAATTAAATTCAAATTAAATTTAAATTAAAATTCAAATTAAATCTTAATTAAATCCTAATTAAATTCAAATTAAATGTTAATTAAATCCTAATTAAATTCAAACTAAATCTTAATTAATTCTTAATAATTTAAATAAATTCAAATTAATTAATTCTTAATAATTCAAATTCAAATTAATTAATTCTTAATAATTCAAATTCAAATTAATTAATTAAATCTTAAATAATTCAAATTAATTAATTAATTCTTAATAATTTAAATAAATTCAAATTAATTAATTCTTAATAAATCAAATTCGAATTAATTAATTCTTAATAATTCAAATTCAAATTAATTAATTCTTAATAATTCTAGTTTAATTCAATTAAATTCAAATTAATTCAAATAATTTAATTAAAATTCAATTAAATTCGAATTAATTCAAATAATTTAAGTAAAATTCAATTAAATTCAAATTAATTCAAATAAACTTAATTAATTCAATTTACTCCAATTAAAATTTGACTTTAAATTCAAACATCAATTAATTCTTAATTAAATCCAATTAAAACTTAAATAACATGAACTTGAACTAAAACTAAAACCTTACCCAAACCGCAACAATTAAAATTAATAAAATTAAATATGTCAAAGTGGGTTGACATATTCGCCGGTTCACTCGACATGTATCAAATCGGGAATTTGATACATTTTAGAAACATAAATAAAATTATTTGACTTGTTTGACTCATGCATAACTGCCATGACATGCATTTGCTATTCTTTTAAAATATATGACATGTCATGCATATTTAAATTTTATGCATATATTAGAACGGCTATAGGAAAAAGAATAATTGAAACTTGATCAACCTAGTATTGGGTGGCGGTGAGATGATAGTACGTTAGGGAAGCCAATTCTAATAAGATCAAGTTCACTTGGTCTCTTTAGACTGGTGAAACTAGCCGAAGCTACCGATCCAAAACCCAAACTAGTTAGACCAGAACTTTTTCAAAGATTAATTTTGAAAATGAAACTTCATTAAACGGCATTGTCAAGGAAAGGGTGGATGATCCCATAAGGCTACGGCCAAAGAAGGCCTAGTGTCTCGCCAAGACCTGGAAGCCAATTTTTGAATTTCAAATTCAAATTATTCTTTGTTAAATTCAAATCTAACACAAGCTTCAATTGATTCTTAGAGTTAATAAATTAAGAAAAATAAATCAAGCATCTCACAATACACCTATAAGGCAACTATGCTTGTTGTATTGATACATCTAAAATGGGTGAGATGTTAAGGACTAATGAATTGAAAAATATTTTCAAAATATTTTTCAAAATTATTAGAATATTTTCATAAAAATATATTTTCAAAATAGTGCTTCAACATAATAATGTTTTTATGGAATTCATGCTTGTCTATTTGATTATATATATTATACATTTTCCAAAAATATATCTTTTCAAAAATTTGTTTGACTCACTCAATTAGACACAAGCCTCTTAGGACAACACTAAAGTTCCTTAAGGCACTTAGATAGAGTCAAACGGTATCAGGTACAGGGGGAGTACTTTTCATTTTTTTAAAAAATTTGCACTTTAAAAAATTACTATTATTTGAAAATACTTTTCGAAAATTGAGCTTTAAATCGTTATCACATGTGTTTTTCGAGGAAAAAAAAGGAGATTTATGTTGTAAAATTTACCTGTCTTGTTTGATTTTGATAAACCCTAAAGACACAGAGGAAAGTCCACTTCATAATCTACATGGACTCCTAGAACGTGTCAGATTTAGGGGGAGTCTAAATCAAACTTCTGAAACAATTTTGTTTAATTAATTGTTTTGAAATTATTAAATAATTTTCTTAATTTGAATCAACCCTTAAGACTTAGAGGAAGAGTACTTGTGGTCAACAAGCTTCCCAGGACTAGGTCAAGTTTAGGGGGAGGTCAAATTAAAAGAATTATTGAATAATTCAAATGTTTTCATGCGTGATATTTTCAAATCCTATTGAAAACATAAGTATTATTTTAAAATGCTATCAAATTTTTATAAAATTTTTCCAAAAAATTCATCTGATTTTGATCAATTTGAAATAATACCTTGAGTTTGAAAAATCCTCCAGGACACTTAGGAAAATGTCCTTGTAGTCAACAAGGTTTCCTATGATTGTGTCAGACTGGAAGATAAACCGAATCAAGTATTATAACTTTAAAATTCTTATACTTTTCAAAATTAACTTACATTCTGTGACTTATGAAATTTTTTATAATGTTTACTTGGGTTGGAAAACTTCCAGGACACTTAGGAAATGTCCTTGTAGTCAACAAGGTTTCCCAGGATGGTGTCAGACTGAAAAATAATCCAAGTAAAGTCAAATATTATGTTTTCAAATGTACTTATGTCTTTCAAAGCCTAATATTCTTTCAAAAGTACTTAATTTAAAAATATATATATATTTTTCAAAAGTACCTACTCTTTTCAAAAAAAAATATTTTTCAAAGGTACTTATATTTTTCAAAAATTACTTATTATTTTTCAAAATATCATTTTTCAAAAAACTGCTGACTCTATTATTTTTCAAAAGTAGTTGCATGCCTCAAAGATCATCTTTCAAAATATTTGACATTTTCTCAAAAACATAGTCTAAGTTGTTTAAGTTAGCTTTTGGTATCTTTCAAAATTTTATACTAAGTATCTTCAAAAATACTCTCATTATTGGTGCAAGTATTATTTTTGATGTATGACAAAGGGGGAGAGGTGTGCATAAGTTAGAAAAATTTTCTCCCAAAGATCAAAAATGTAGTTTCAAAACTTTTTTCATTTTTTCCAAGGATAGTGATTTAGCCCCTTTAAACCAATCTAACTTAAGTTATTGTCAAACATCAAAAAGGGGGAGATTGTTGGTGCAAGTTGCATCAATGGTATTCCTCTTTAAGTGTTTTAATGTTTGACAATACACTTAAGTCAGTGATATATTGAACAGACAAAGGGGAGTAAGAGAGAAGTGACCTAAGCTGAAGAAAAGTCCTAGTTAATCTAGGCATCGAAACCCTAAGACCTAACGAAGGGTTGTTAGGCACCTAGCGAAGGGCTGCTAGGCATCGTAACCCCAAGACCTAACGAAGGGCTGTTAGGCACCTAGCGAAGGGCTGCTAGGCACCTAGTGAAGGACTACTAGGCATAGAAGACCTAGCGAAGGGCTGCTAGGCACCTAGCGAAGGGCTGCTAGGGAATGAAGACCTGGCGAAGGACTGCTAGGCACCTGGCGAAGGATTGCTAGGTAATGAAGTCTTGGTCCAAGGGACTGAGCAACTTAGCTGAGCGATGACTAAGGACAGGAGTAGAGACGGGTCGGGGTTCGAGCGTCTCGAGATCCGGAGTAATCGGAGGCTAAGCAAAAGTCCATCCGAAGGACTGGGTGGCAACCGTCTCCTGAAAGGAGTAGGTGAAGGGCGAGTTCTCGGGGATAGGAACTCGTGCCGGTTCGACCTAGGGTTTCATGCAAATCCGAAGTCCGAACCAAGTCCTTAAGGCTAACATTATATGTATCTATGCTTTGTGTTTGTGTATCTTGCAGGTATCAAGATCCGGAGGCAAAGTAGGGAAAAAGGCATGGTTGGCAGGCCTTAAGGGGGGCGCCCCCAGCAAGGGGGGCGCCCCCAGGAAGTACTAAATAGGCATGTACGGTGAAGCAGGCAGAACAGGTGTCAACCGGGGCGCCCGGAGCGTCCGGGGCGCCCGGATTCATAGCTGTTTTGCTGTTTCGAAGTCAGAACACACGATAAGCCTCCACGGGGGCGCCCGGAGCATCCGGGGCGCCCTGGTCAAAGATCTTATCCCCTGCGGCGAGGTAGGCGCAAGGATAAGGTTTGACCGAGTCTTCCGGGGCGCCCCCAGGAGGCCTATATAAGGGGCTTCGACCCCTCTGCTTCAGACACAACTTCCAAGAGCGATCCCAAGCTTTCTGATCGACGACAACACGCTAGAAACGAGGCTCTACGACCGGGAGGCTCCAGGAGGAGGTGCGTGGCACTTCGGAGGTCCAGATCGGCAGAGCGTCATACTTTTTCTCGTTGGTTTGCTTTTTAATTACTGTACTTAAATTTCTATATTATTGCTTGTAATTCTGCACTATAAGTCAGGTTTCTCCGCCTCCGGAAAGTCCGGAAAGGAGACCAATAGTGGACGGGCGTTCCCGTGCATAGGCCTTGGATGTACTGACCCTGGGGGGTCGGGAACCAAGTAAAATCCGCCGTGTCCTTTGTTCTGTTTGTCGTTCTATTTATTTTCCGCTGCGCTACTAACATTTTAAGTCCAGAACGAAAGTTTTACGAAGATTTCTAAAAGGGTTTTGAACGATCGATATTCACCCCCTCCTTTATCGACGGCACCGGTCCTACAGGATGGCATGGAGATAAGCTGGAGACTTGTGTGCATCCGAGAGACGGGTGTCACGCCCCGAGACCCTGAAGCTGCTGATCCAATAGAGAATCGGACAGCACCTCCCCTGTCCGGCGGACAATTTACACATACACACAGATATAAATAACACAACCAGGCAGTTAAATGGCCTCAGGCCTCAAATCTATGCAAAAACAACAGTTAAATGATTATAACCATCGTAAAACCAAAGTACGAACTCACCTGAGCTGCCAGGGGGCAGGAACAAAGTCAAAACCCCACGAAGTCCAACATAGGACTCAAAAGTACAATACCATGGAATAAAACATGAATACATGTTCGAAACATGGCAACGGAAGCAAAGTATATAACATAGGGTCCAACACCGTAAATCAACACAAACTAAAACAAAGCAAAGCTCCTCTCGAGCTGGGGACTGGCGGCTAGGGCTCTCCCGGCAGGCATCACCCTGAAATAAAAATATATGGCAACGGGGTGAGTCCATAACTCAGCGAATACCCAACAGATATGCATAGAAAGTTATACTAACAATAAGAGTTCAGCTAATATAGTCTCATATCAACAGTAGGGAAAGACTAGTACTGAGCATACCGAAGTAGATACATACCTGCATCCATCTAACCTGTATAGAGGGTAAGAAATACCAATGGAATACCAATAGACATATAATCTCAGATAACAAGTCTCCAGAATATGCCATGTCAAACAAGTGCAGAAATCAAGTGCAGCAAACAATGCACGATGCAAAATATGCACATGGTGCAATGACATGTGTCACCCCTGACACCAGTCAGATCAACGTACACCTGTCATAGGGACGTCTGAACGGGTAGGGCTATGACAACTGTACGCACCCTGCTATCACTGCTCCTAGGTGACCGGGTGGACAGGATGCTGGTGGAGACTCCGCTCCAACCCCAAGCAATGGGGGAGTCAAGCTCTCATCTCCTCGTGGCTCAGTACGAGAAGGGATCCCTGGCTGCAACCACGCCCGCGCTCACCCTCCAAATAGTGGCCGAACGGAGCAATACAGGGCAAATGCGCACATCCTACAGTATCCACTAACCCATGAGTGGCTGTGTGCGCATATCATGTACCGGAAGACGATAGGCTCAACCACAAGGGAGTCACTGATCGCCGGCATGCAACAATGCAAGGATGGTGTATGATAGATACACATACCTCCCTCACCAAGTCCTCAGTATACTAGGTCTCAGTCTGAATCCTACCACAGGAAATACAGGTAACCTACAAGGTATACTGGCCGGAAACTACAGATCCATCAAGGTCAAATGTAGGAGATACATCACGGTCTCTAAGCATACATATAGAGATGACAATACCTGAGACTGTATGGAACTAACAGCATAATAACTCAGGGATAAACAACAAGCATCCAGAACAAGCATAATAAACCAGGATAGCGTATAATCTTACTGCTATCTATAACAGTCTATGCATAACAACATGACAATATCAAAAGAGATAAGTCAAAGGGTACCCGCCTCCAAAGCAAGAGAAGTCTGTATCAAACGAGATAGAACCACCCGCCTGAATAATCCGCAACAATAATCCCAATCAAGTCCCTGTTTCAAGGACAGATTTAATTAGCTATTACAAAAACAGTAACTAGCTAATTAATCCCTAATCCGTTCTAGGGTTAACCTCATCCGCCCCTTTCCATTTAATTAACCATAATAAAATGATTAGTCGTAAATCAACTCTTCGTATTTAGTCTAACCTAGTATCAAAGAAGACTAAGTCATTTCCCATTAGTTCTAGATTAAACTACACAACAACATAGGGTCTCCAAGATACAAAACTAACCAAGATCACCATGAGTGTAAACTCACAGATCATGCCAATTCTCCATGGCTTCTCACATATCCCAAGCAATCCCAATTTCTGAGTAAATTACTACAATTCCTCATCAAACGCCATGAGAGAATTCCGAGTAATCAACTCACGGCAGAATCCATGGCACACCATCAAAAACCATTACATCCACAAACATCTCATTACCTTGATTTGCAGGCCTTCACAGCAACAAGAAACGAGGACAATAGATCCCAAGTCCAGTTTAATTTTCGGAATCAACCTGCTATCACACACCAATATTCGATTCAGACTCAACCTCAGACCCAATTATTGTATACATGGTGGGAGATGTATCGGCTAGAGGAAACCTTACCCAAGTGGCTACCGGCATTGCTCCCCTTAATCAGGACCAACCGCTGATCGGCGAGGTATCGACTCTCGAGTTGCTGGCTAAGTGAACCCTAGCTCAACTCCGGTGAGCTTCGGTCGCGCGAAGGAGTCGTCGGCCGGCTTCCACAGCAGTGCCCCAAAATGCCTGCGGCGAATCCCTAGCTTCCACTCGCGTGGTGATTTGGGAATCGAGGAAATCGAAGCCCAGTCGCTCGCACGATCTCAAGGCAGGGTTCGTCGGAGAGGTGGAAGATGACGAGGAACGGTGGCAGTTTCGACTGTGATCGGGAGAAGGAGAAGAGAAAAGCAAGTGAGGTCGACGCTGTTGCGGTTTCGGGCTAGGGCAGCGATTAGGTTATATGTGTTGTGCCATTTTGCATTTTAATCCACCAAATTTCTGACAAATCGCAAGGATGCCCTTAGTTTCAAACCTGCTTACATTTTAGTCCTTGTAATTGTTTGTCTTATTAACTTTTGATCCCTAAATTTGTGTCCACGGACTCGGAAACCCCGGAACCTATCCGGTAATCCTCCGAAAATTATCGGGACCTAGTCAAAAGTGTCGGATTTAACATCCTCCCCCACTAATAAAAATTTGGTCCCCAAATTTCGATACTCACTATAGTAAACACTGTTGGTGCAGGAAGCACCAGATCGAACCTTGTTTTGATATTGGCAAAGGATTCAAAGTTAAGGGTTATTTGTTGTCTAACAATGCTGCTTGAGAGTGCAGGAAACAAAGTCCTAGCGAAGGGCTGCTAGGCACCTGACGATGGGCTGTCAGGAAACCAAGTCCTGGCGAAGGGTTGCTGGGCGAAAACCAAGTCCTAGCGAAGGGATGCTAGGCACCTGACGAAGGGCTGTCAGGAAACCAAGTCCTGGCGAAGGGCTGCTGGGCAAAAACCAAGTCCTGGTGAAGGGCTGCTGGGCGAAACTCAAGACCTGGCGAAGGGCTGCTGGGCAAAAACCAAGTCCTGGCAAAGGGCTGCTGGGCAAAACTCAAGACCTGGCGAAGGGCTGCTGGGCAAAAGTCCAACTGGAGGATCCGGTTGGCACCAGGTAAACTCTCCCGAGAGGAGTAGGTGAGGACGCGTCCCCCTAGAGGGAACATTAGGCGTCGGTTCGACCTAGGGCTCCATTTTGGAGACCCAAAGTCAGAACCAAGACAGCCAAGGCTGTGTAAAATTAACTTATTAATTGCTGTTTTGGACTAACCCTGGATGCAGGACCGAAGGACTGTGTTTCTGCAGCTCAGAGAGCCTCAAAGGAGTGAGGCAGTAGCTGAGCAGGGCGCCCCGGACGTTTCGGGCGCCCCAGAGTCAACCCAAAGTCAGCAGAGCAAGTAAACGCCCCGACAGCAGCACATTTGGGGGCGCCCCGGATGTTTCGGGCGCCCCGCGCGCGTCGGGCGCCCCGCGTGTCGCGGGCGCCCACTATGCCACGCCACAGGAAGCTGCAGCAGCTCACCCTCGCGAAGAAGATGAAGCCTTGACCGGTCAACCCGGGCGCCCCGCGCCGTCGGGCGCCCCAGTCAAAGGTGATCCCGAAGAAGCAGAGATCAGCCTTGACCAGAGGGCTCGCCGGATCGAAAGCCACGTGGGGGGCGCCCCGAGCATCCCGGGCGCCCCCAGCCCTATATAAAGGACCCTCGACCCTCTTCTTCAAGAATCAATCACTGCGACTTTCATACGCTCTTCTGCTTCCACGACACGCTCCAGAAAACTTCCATCTCGAGCTCTGACGACGTCCTGCTGCTCCAATACTCCGATCTACACCGGACGTCGGTAACGAAATATTCATTTAAGTTTACGAAGCTAATTCTGTAATACTTGTGATTGTAAACTTTCTCGAACGTATAGAATTGCCCGCAGAAAACGGTCAACGACCGTGGGCCTTGGAGTAGGAGTCGACACAGGCTCCGAACCAAGTAAAACGACTGTGTTAGCATTTCTCTTGTGTCTTATTTCCGCTGCGCACTTACTCTTTTTAAATCCGAACGATTTGCGACATTCACCCCCCCCTCTCTCGCATCTCTCGATCCAACAAACACTATCAAGAAGTATGCTGATAGAAATACTGAACAGTAACTATTCACACATACCTCAAGTGAACAGGTGGGGGTAACGAGCTCGGATGACATCCTCGAGCTCCCAGGTAGCCTCCTCATCTGAGTGATGCTGCCATCCGACCTTAACAAGCCAGATTGTCTTGTTCCGCAACTGACGCTCTCGGTGATCCAAAATCTGTACAGGAAACTCCTCATAAGTCGCGTCAGGCTGAAGTGGAACTGAGACATCCGACAACACATGTGAAGGGTCTGGTATGTATTTCCTCAGCATGGATACGTGAAATACATCATGTACACCGGTAATAGATGGTGGAAGAGCCAAACGATAAGCAACTGCTCCAACCCTCTCCAGAATCTGGAACGGACCGATGTAACGCGGAGCAAGCTTACCTCGAAGACCGAATCATTTCACCCCTTTCGTGGGTGAAACTCGTAGAAATACGTGATCACCTACGGAGAACTCCAGAGGTCTCCGTCTCCGGTCGGCATAGCTCTTCTGACGATCTTGCGCCTCCGATATCCTGCGTCTGATAGTACGGACTAGCTCTGCCTCGTGCTGAGCTCTCTGAGGTCCTAACAGCTGGGATTCCCCAACCTCCTCCCAGAGGGTGGGTGTCCGACAGGGCCTACCATATAACGCCTCATACGGTGCCATCTGGATAGCCGCATGATAACTGTTGTTGTAGGTGAACTCTACAAGATGCAGATGATCCTCCCAACTGCCTCCGAAATCCATAACACAGGCTCGCAGTAAGTCCTCCAAGGTCTGGATAGTACGCTCTGACTGACCATCGATCTGCGGATGGAAGGCGGTACTAAATCTGAGCTCGGTACCCATGGCCTTTTGCAGACTCTGCCAGAAACGTGAGGTGAAACGCGGATCTCGGTCGGAGATGATACTCAACGGTATGCCGTGCAACCTGACGATCTCTCTGCAATACAGCTCTGCTAATCTATCCAATGAATCGGTCCTCCGAATAGCTAGAAAGTGCGCGGATTTGGTCAATCGATCAATGATCACCCAAATCGCGTCAAGGCCTCGTCTGGTCCTAGGCAATCCCACCACGAAATCCATAGTAATGTGTTCCCACTTCCACTCGGGAATGGGAATACTCTGAAGTAGTCCAGCAGGTCTTTGGTGCTCAGCCTTAACCTGCTGGCAAACTAGACATCTAGCTACAAGTCGGCGATATCCCGCTTCATTCCGTTCCACCAGTAGGAACGTCTCAGATCTCGATACATGCGAGTGGCACCCGGATGGATAGCAAATCGGGAGCGATGTGCCTCCTGTAATAGCTCCTCCATAACAGGGTGTGTCTCGGGTACGCAAAGTCTCCCGCGAAAATACAAGACATCCGCATCGTCTCGTGTAAAATCAGACTGCTGCTCTGTGGCTGCTCGATTGCCGAGGAACTGCAGATGCTGATCGCTCGCCTGAGCCTCTCTGATCCTCGTCCGGATGGAAGACTGAGCAACCATAGTGGCCAGAATACCCTGCTCAGTCCGTCTCTGCTCCTCTAAGCCCAACTCTGAGAAACCCTGAACTAGCTCGGTAACTGATGCCCGGAGGCAGGCCAAAGTCCCTCTGGACTTCCTGCTCAATGCGTCCGCCACAACATTAGCTTTCCCTGGATGGTAGCTAATGGTGCAATCATAATCCTTAAGGAGCTCCATCCATCTCCTCTGTCGGAGATTGAGTTCCTTCTGCGTAGATAGGTATTTGAGACTCTTATGATCAGTGAAAATCTCAAAAGTAATACCGTACAGGTGGTGCCTCCAAATCCGCAAAGCAAATATGATGGCGGCCAACTCCAAATCATGAACCGGATAGTTCTTCTCATGCTCCTTCAGCTGTCGAGAAGCATAAGATACCACCTGTCCGTGCTGCATCAGAACTGCGCCTAACCCCTGATGAGATGCGTCGGTATACAACACGAATCTGTCCTCTCCTGATGGAAGAACGAGGATGGGTGCTGTCACCAATCGCCGCTTCAGCTCCTGAAAGCTGGTCTCGCAAGCCTCTGTCCATGTGAACTTCACGCCTTTCCTGGTAAGGCGTGTCAACGGCATAGCTATGCTCGAGAAGCCCTCAACAAATCGTCGGTAGTAGCCGGCTAGTCCCAAGAAACTGCGAACCTCTGTAACTGACTTCGGCTGCTCCCAGCTGGTAACAGCCTCGATCTTCTGGGGATCTACTGAGATGCCTCTGCTAGATACCACGTGTCCTAGAAAACCTACTGATGACAACCAAAAGGCACATTTGCTGAACTTCGCATATAGACGCTCTCGTCTGAGAGTCTCCAATACGATGCGAAGATGCTGTGCATGCTCCTCCTCGGAATGAGAGTAGACTAAGATGTCATCAATGAATACTATGACGAACTAATCGAGATACTCCAGAAATACGCGGTTCATCAAGTCCATGAATACCGTTGGAGCATTGGTAAGCCCAAATGACATTACCAAAAACTCGTAGTGTCCATATCTGGTGCGGAACGCTGTCTTCTGGACATCAGACTCTCTGACCCTCAACTGATGATATCCGGATCGCAGATCAATCCTGGAATACACAGATGTGCCCCTGAGCTGATCAAACAAATCCTCAATCCGTGGCAGGGGGTACTTGTTCTTGATGGTCACTGCATTCAACTGCCTGTAGTCGATGCACAACCTCAAAGAACCGTCTTTCTTCTTCACGAAGAGAACTGGGGAACCCCATGGTGAGACGCTAGGTCTGATGAATCCCCTGTCCAATAACTCCTGGAGCTGGACCTTCAACTTGTCCAACTCTCTCGGTGCCATACGATACGGAGCTTTCGATGTCGGCGAAGTCCCCGATATCAGCTCAATAGTGAACTCCACTTGCCTCCTGGGAGACAAACCCGGTAGCTCCTCTGGGAATACGTCCTGATATTCTCGGACCACTGGAACGTCCGAGAGCGGAGGGCTACTGCTGTCGTCGGTGCTAATAAATGACAGTAAGAAACCCTGACAACCGTGAGATAGCAATCTCTGTGTCTGAAGCGCAGAAATTGTTAGTGATATGAGAGAAGTGTCCTAAGGCAATCGCCTTATAATTGTAAATAGTCATTTTAATAAATGATAATTCACTATTTGAGTATACATGTTTGTGTATTTGATTGGGATCTTAAACTCATCTACTGAATGTCCGCAATACAATTCACAGCATAAGAGAATTTGTGATGGGATCACAACTAGTGATTATCTCTAAATGTGCAATTGTGAAGTATTGAAAATATCCCTAGTCGATGAATTGATAAATACGAACACTATCAATTCTGTTGAGACTAGCATGGGTTATTCTCTAATCAGCTGATTCTCACTGGCTGGTGACATTGGGATGTCCGGAGATAAACATGGATGCTAGTTAAGGGAACTAGTTCATTGGAGTGACTAGCTGTAAAACTTCATATGGTAATCTATATAGATATGTCAATGAAGTTATTACTGCGGCTTAAGTGCGATGTTCCTTTGACTTACGGTGTTCAAGTCATCTTGGTCATGGAGACTTATACTTTAACATCTTAAGCAAGCATCTCCTAGGAGGCGTGGACCCAGGATGATTGGGTATAAGCCGAAGTGCCCGAAGATGTTTGAGCAGCCTACAAAGGATTCACCACTCCTTGCGAGGAGATGTATACCCAGGCCTATCGTCGGATTGTTACTCAAAGCCTCTGGCCAGAGCATATCATGTTTAGAGTGCGAGTCTCTTAAATACATGAGAGTAATTAGAAATTCAAAGGACGAGAAAGACACTACTTGGGCTAGGTGTGACGTAGCCAGCCTAGTGGGGACTGACACAAATAGACCGTGTCCTGAACCAAGTGGGTATAAGATGGTGAAGGGAATGGGGCACGATTCATTAGAGCTGCTGAAGGGTTTCAGAATTACTTCTGAGGTCAAACCGTTGATCTTTCGATTAATTGGGGGTCATGATGTACTACTAGGTGTCACTCATGATCGTTCTATAATTAGTTGATTATAGACGACCAACATAAATCGAAAGCCTATTTAGTCACACGCACTACGAGTAATCCGAGGGATTTAAAATGAGTTAAAAATTAGATTTTCCAATCAAGAGAAATAAGTCGAATCTGAGTTAATCAGAGGCGCAACAGAAACTTAAAATGGCTAAGTCTTTTGAAGGCTTATTGGGCGAATTAAATGAGTTTAATTCGCGTTGGATCGGCTCGGTTTGGCCAGCCAAAGAGGGTGCCAACCCCTTTGGTTTGGCCGACCAATTAAATGGGGATAAAACCAATTTATTTGGTTTAATTAATAAAATAAATCTAGCGCAATTTGTTTTATAAATTATGGATAAATAAATTTGTATAAAGAAATTTATATAAATAAATTTATAGAAATTTATTCTTTTTATGGAAATTAAAATGATCCATGAAATGGTTTATTTTAATTTTATAAAATCAATTATGAATTGATTTTTTTCATAATAAGAAAGTTTATAAATTTCTTATAAAATTTATTCCATAATTAAAGGAGAGAATTATTTGTTTTATTATAAAGTTAGTTATAATAAAACTAGGCATAACGGAATTATTCATAAGAAAATTTATAAGATAAATTTCTTATGAAAATTAATTCCGTTAAAGAGGAGACTTAGCAAGGGAGAGGTTACTATATAAAGGAACCAAAGGCTAGCCTTGAATTCCAATCAATTGAGCAATCAAGAGATTAACCCTCTCTCTCTCTCTCTTATTCTCTTCCTCTCTTTTCCCTTTCTCCACCCTAGGGCCGGCGCCCCTTGAGCCAACTAGGGCCGGCGCCCCTTCATCCACCTAGGGCCGGCGCACTTCATTCCTTAGGGTTGGTTGCCGTGAGCCATCAAGGAGAAGGAGAAGCCAACCAAGAAGAAGAAGAAGCGGATCACAACTCCTCTCTTCCCGAAATTTAGATTCCGTTTCTTGTCGGTTAGTTTCCATTTTTTTCTCTTGTTCTTCTAGTTGTGCCTTCCGAGAATCTAGTAGTTCTCGTCGGCACAAAACTCGTGGCTTTGCGAAGTCATCCTGAAGAGAACTCGGCGTGGACGCGAATAGAGGCGGAGCTTCCAAGGGACGCTACGGTTGGATCTCGTCCCTTTTCTTCGAGTTACGCGAGGTACAAAGTAAATTAGTTTACTTTTCCGCAATGTTTTAATTTATGATTACGTCCACACATCATAAGGTCGCATGCTAGATACGTGGTTAAAATAATTTGTGAAATTATTTTATGCTAATTCTTCCGCTGCACGTAAAATTTTAAAATAATACGAACCCGTATCCTTGTCAACATGCACCCGGTCCCAACAGAAATAACCGATAAGCCCTCATCCCTGATGCCAGTGAAATCCCACGAGGGTTGGTCCGGAGGCCGAAAAGTGACCACCCTCGTCTGGCAATCAACTGTGGCATGATAAGCGGTGAGAACATCCATACCGAGAATAATATCGAAGTCCACCATCTCCAGAACTAACAAATTAACCGTGAGGGTAATACTACCGAAATCTAATGGGCATGCTCTGACCTCCTGTGTAATACTCAAGATCTCTCCTGAGGGTAAGGATACAGATAACCGCTGTAATCTAGCGGTAGCCAATCTACCAATCCTACTCATAAATATCCGCGATATGAAAGAATAAGAACTACCAGTATCAACTAATAGCTCAACAGGAAAGGCATAAAGAGAAATAGTACCACGAAATACCGATCTATCGGCCCGCTGGGCCTCCTCTCTAGTGACAGCATAGATCCGTCCAGTCTCAGGCGGTGGTGGTGGTGGCACTGCTAGGTACTGCTGAGGTGTAGCTGGCCTCGTGTCCTAGCATACTGTATGCAGGTGCTGGTGGGGCAGCATGCGGCTGGCGGAATGAAGGCTGAGTCCTCCATCCGCCTCTATGAGCTCCTGACTGTCCCGAATGTCCTGTCTGGCTAGTGGCTCCCGTCCTCTCATTCTGTGCCTTCAAGGCACAGTCCCGGCTCAAGTGTCCTGGTAGTCTGCAGTAGTAACATACGGCCTGCTCCAGGCGACAGTCTGCTACTACGTGCTCTCGGGATCCACAACGGGTACAATAAGATGTCGGTGCGGTCTTCTTCCGGTCCTGCAGAGAAGATTGGAAGGATCCGGTGGAAGAACGTCTCAACACAAATCATAAGTACAAATGTGTCTCCTTGGTTATCCAAACCAAGTACACGCGATAACTCGTAAGTGTCAAGCAACTAGCTTCACACTTTTTCATATCAACGTAAGCCACCTATCAAACTGTACCTTCTAGGTCATCAACTAGGTACAGGTGATCCATGGTCAAAGTCCCCATGGAATAAAATATATCACTCTTCAACGGTGGTAGCACGTAGCTAATGCTACTCTTCTACATCAATGTAGATCATATACCCTAAACGTGTCTTCCCGGTCACCTAACCAGGCACGAACGACCCAAAGGTCTGAAACTCCTTGAACTAGGGTAAGTCAATCATATATTGATCGAGCCAACTACGGTAGCCAACCTTAGTTCTCGCTTAGCTAATAATAGCTAAAACACGTACTATAAATAGTACGGTCTAGAACAACCAAAATCCTTATCCTCCAATAGGTTGTCGACATATTCAACCTTAGTTGTCCGTTTCAACAATCGAAGCTACTAGAGAATTAACATTCTCTGCTCCAAGATCTCATCCGTAATATGTCGACTAGTCACTCCTATGAACGATCACAAATAAGATAGATTAACAACATGTCAATCCAACTAAACCAAGTCTACATATCTCTATCCATCCAGTATGAATATAAGATCCCACCAAGTTGGGATAGTCTAACCAATCCAAAATCTAATACTAAGTACTAACGTTAGGATAGTATTAGAAAAATATACCTTTTGCCGCCTGGAGAAGTCCTGTCGCTGCCAAGTCCCAAATGTCGTCGCATCGCAACCACGACTTTAAAGATCCGTAATGTACTCGGATGAATAACATCAGACCCGAACTGACACCTACCAGTTCAGTGTCAGATTTAAATTCCGAGAAATTCACGAATCGATGGTATCCCGCATCCTGGGCTTGATACCAAAAATAAGGTGGTATCAGATAATTTCCCGAAAAATCTGAAGATCCGCTAAAACCCGTAAAACAAGTAGGCATCGCAAACCTTGCTCTGATACCAAAAATAAATTGTCACGCCCCGAGACCCTGAAGCTGCTGATCCAATAGAGAATCGGACAGCACCTCCCTGTCCGGCGGATAATTTACACATACACACAGATATAAATAACACAACCACGCAGTTAAATGGCCTCAGGCCTCAAATCTATGCAGAAACAACAGTTAAATGATTATAACCATCGTAAAACCAAAGTACGAACTCACCTGAGCTGCCAGGGGGCAGGAACAAAGTCAAAACCCCACGAAGTCCAACATAGGACTCAAAAGTACAATACCATCGAATAAAACATGAATACATGTTCGAAACATGGCAACGGAAGCAAAGTATATAACATAGGGTCCATAACCGTAAATCAACACAAACTAAAACAAAGCAAAGCTCCTCTCGAGCTGGGGACTGGCGGCTAGGGCTCTCCCGGCAGGCATCACCCTGAAATAAAAATATATGGCAATAGGGTGAGTCCATAACTCAGCGAATACCCAACAGATATGCATAGAAAGTTATACTAATAATAAGAGTTCAGCTAATACAGTCTCATATCAACAGTAGGGAAAGACTAGTACTGAGCATACCGAAGTAGATACATACCTGCATCCATCTAACCTGTATAGAGGGTAAGAAATACCAATGGAATACCAATAGACATATAATCTCAGATAACAAGTCTCCAGAATATGTCATGTCAAACAAGTGCAGAAATCAAGTGCAGCAAACAATGCACGATGCAAAATATGCACATGGTGCAATGACATGTGTCACCCCTGACACCAGTCAGATCAACGTACACCTGTCATAGGGACGTCTGAACGGGTAGGGCTATGACAACTGTACGCACCCTGCTATCACTGCTCCTAGGTGACCGGGTGGACAGGATGCTGGTGGAGACTCCGCTCCGACCCCAAGCAATGGGGGAGTCAAGCTCTCATCTCCTCGTGGCTCAGTACGAGAAGGGATCCCTGGCTGCTACCACGCCCGCGCTCACCCTCCAAATAGTGGCCGAACGGAGCAATACAGGGCAAATGCGCACATCCTACGGTATCCACTAACCCATGAGTGGCCGTGTGCGCATATCATGTACCGGAAGACGATAGGCTCAACCACAAGGGAGTCACTGATCGCCGGCATGCAACAATACAAGGATGGTGTATGATAGATACACATACCTCCCTCACCAAGTCCTCAGTATACTAGGTCTCAGTCTGAATCCTACCACAGGAAATACAGGTAACCTACAAGGTATACTGGCCGGAAACTACAGATCCATCAAGGTCAAATGTAGGAGATACATCACGGTCTCTAAGCATACATATAGAGATGACAATACCTGAGACTGTATGGAACTAATAGCATAATAACTCAGGGATAAACAACAAGCATCCAGAACAAGCATAATAAACCAGGATAGCGTATAATCTTACTGTTATCTATAACAGTCTATGCATAACAACATGACAATATCAAAAGAGATAAGTCAAAGGGTACCCGCCTCCAAAGCAAGAGAAGTCCGTATCAAACGAGATAGAACCACCCGCCTGAATAATCCGCAACAATAATCCCAATCAAGTCCCTGTTTCAAGGACAGATTTAATTAGCTATTACAAAAACAGTAACTAGCTAATTAATCCCTAATCCGTTCTAGGGTTAACCTCATCCGCCCCTTTCCATTTAATTAACCATAATAAAATGATTAGTCGTAAATCAACTCTTCGTATTTAGTCTGACCTAGTATCAAAGAAGACTAAGCCATTTCCCATTAGTTCTAGATTAAACTACGCAACAACATAGGGTCTCCAAGATACAAAACTAACCAAGATCACCATGAGTGTAAACTCACAGATCATGCCAATTCTCCATGGCTTCTCACATATCCCAAGCAATCCCAATTTCTGAGTAAATTACTACAATTCCTCATCAAACGCCATGAGAGAATTCCGAGTAATCAACTCACGGCAGAATCCATGGCACACCATCAAAAACCATTACATCCACAAACATCTCATTACCTTGATTTGCAGGCCTTCACAGCAACAAGAAACGAGGACAATAGATCCCAAGTCCAGTTTAATTTTCGGAATCAACCTGCTATCACACACCAATATTCGATTCAGACTCAACCTCAGACCCAATTATTGTATACATGGTCGGAGATGTATCGGCTAGAGGAAACCTTACCCAAGTGGCTACCGGCGTCGCTCCCCTTAATCAGGACCAACCGCTGATCGGCGAGGTATCGGCTCTCGAGTTGCTGGCTAAGTGAACCCTAGCTCAACTCCGGTGAGCTTCGGTCACACGAAGGAGTCGTCAGCCGACTTCCACAGCAGTGCCCCAAAATGCCTGCGGCGAATCCCTAGCTTCCACTCGCGTGGTGATTTGGGAATCGAGGAAATAGAAGCCCAGTCGCTCGCACGATCTCAAGGCAGGGTTCGTCGGAGAGGTGGAAGACGACGAGGAATGGTGGCAGTTTCGACTGTGATCGGGAGAAGGAGAAGAGAAAAGCAAGTGAGGTCGGCGCTGTTGCGGTTTCGGGCTAGTGCAGCGATTAGGTTATATGTGTTGTGCCATTTTGCATTTTAATCCACCAAATTCAGACAAATCGCAAGGATGCCCTTAGTTTCAAACCTGCTTACATTTTAGTCCTTGTAATTGTTTGTCTTATTAACTTTTGATCCCTAAATTTGTGTCCAAGGACTCGGAAACCCCGGAACCTATCCGGTAATCCTCCGAAAATTACCGGGACCTAGTCAAAAGTGTCGGATTTAACAACGGGAGCCAAAGATGAAGAAGGCGCGAAGGCAATAGTCAAGGCTGCTGGTGAAGAGTCAGCTGAGTCATGAAGGGACGAGAGTCGAGAGAAGAAGACTCCAAGCGCATGCCGGGAAGTGGACTTCAAAGGGCACACGTGAAGGGTGGCATGGAGGCAAACCAAGGGAAGGCTTGCGTACGCATCCGAGGGACGATAGCCGGAGGAAGAAGACTTCAAGGGGCAAGCCAAGGGAGTGTACTTGAAGGCACACGTGGAGGAGGGTCTTCGGAGTGAGGAGGAGTGTGCTTGTAAGCTGGGCAGTCGTCTGAGAATATAACAGTCGACTGCCAGCAAGTATAGAAACTCACAGAATATTTCTGACCCTGGACCAGTTGACTGCCCTAGGAGCAGTCGACTGGTAGCGGCTGGTTGAGTAGGCTGAAAATTCGAACGTTGAGCTACAACGGTCGAATTTCAGTGGGACTGGTCGACTGCCCTGGGAGCAGTCGATTGGTCGGGTGTTTTTCATCTTTAAGTTCTATTTAAGAGAACTCAGTTTGGGATGAGGACCTTTGACGAGACAAGCTTGGTTAGGGCTTGTTAGTAGTCTGTAAAGCTCAGAAGTGTGTTCAAGGTTGTGGCGAGGTTTCTCCACCCACAAGGAGCTACGTGAGCTAGCTGGAGGGCATCCGGGGAGTGATCCGCCGAAGGATCGAGGGATCGTCCACCTTACGGACTACCGTGGAGTAGAAATATCATCTCCGAACCACGTAAATCAGGTGGTGTTAGCGTTTGTTTGTTTTAGTTTAGTTTTTATTTTGTATATTTCGCTTGCGCACTAACGGTTGTAGGAAGAACGAATCGAAAATTGCTATTCACCCCCCCTCTAGCAAACGTCAACGTCTAACAAGTGGTATCAGAGCGAAGACCCGCTCTCTTTGGACTAACCACCAAAAAGCACAAGCTAGAGGAGAAAAACAATGGAAGACAAGTTGGGGGATGATATCTACACTCCACCTCCCTACGATCATGAAGATTTCTACTATTGGAGGGCAAGGACGAAGACTTGGTTTGGAGTGGGAGTGTGTAATGGTGATAGAAGAGCCCTTCGAAATTCCAAAGGATCACACGGGAAGAAGCTTAGGCCTAGATATTGGGATAAGGAGCAACAAGCACACTCTAGGGCAAATAAGAAGGTAATTGAGTGGTGTAGGTAAATATGAAAATTCATATGAATTATGGAACAAGATGGGAGAATATCATGAAAACCCTACCCAAACTCAAATGGTGGAAGTGCCAAAGGAGATAAGCCTAATGGTCTAAGAGAAGGAAAAAGAAAAGGAATTGTCAACCTCATCAAGTGAAGAGGCACAATCAAGTGAAAGATCATCCACTTCCTCAAGAGAAGAAGAAGAGGTCTCAAATTCGAGAATTGAGGGGGAGGAGAGACCCTCATCAATCCCGGAGCAAGAAGAAGCTCCTACCTCCACCAAAGCAAGAACAAAAGACCACATCATGTGCTTTGGGTGCAATGAAAAGGGACACTACAAGGACAAGTGTCCAAAGAGTAAGAAAAAGGAGGTAAATCCTAAACCTATTTCAATTTCTTTTAAATTTAACATGGGTTGTAGGAATGGAGAATCCCAAGAGAAAAGAAAGAAAATTAGATGTTTTACATATGGGGAGCTAGGGCACTATCATACCAAGTGTCCGAGAAAAGGAGAGCTAAAGAAAATAGAGCAATTGAGAAGATGGGAGAAGGAAGAAAGAAAGAAAAGAAGCTCACATCAAGGGGAGCTACAAGGGTAAGAGAGGTAATCCCTAACTTTAAATTAAAATGCAATTCAAACTTAAGTTCCTCCATGCATGCTAGAATTAATGAAAAATGCTTGCTTGTGCATAATTTCGAATTTAAGTATAATGATAGAAATAGGGTTAACAAGGTAGATCAAAATCCTAGGAAGGTCATGCATCATGAAAAATCCAAGACCTCTAGACCTAAGGATCAAGGCATTAATCACAAGAAGGGTAGACATATGCCTAGAAAGGTGGGTAGATCTAGGAGTACCCAAGATGGACATGTGGGTTCTAGGGTTAGAAATCTAGAAAAGAAAAATCAAGCTTTAAGGGAAAAGCTTGATAGATTGGAAAAGACCCTAGAAAGATTCACGGTTGGATCTAAGGGTTTAGATATGGTGTTGGGTAGTCTAAAACCCAATCATGATAGATCGGGGTTGGGATACCGGTCTAAGATCTCCAATGCCAATGGAAAGAAGTATGCTAGAGTAGCATATAATTATGGCAAGAAGGAGAAGTCCAAAAATGGCAAGGGGGTGCCATTTAAAGGTAAAAAGAATGACTTAACCAAGGACAAGGTGTCTAAGGTTAAGAAGGTTAGGTTTGTAAGCCAAGAATTACCGGGAGCTCACCGGTGTGGTCTAGTGTCGGTTGAGTCACCTAGGGAGGTACCTAGACCTAAGAGCTCAAGGGGGAGCTCTAGGAGCCTTTGGGATCTATGGTAAATGGATCTCGGGAGATATTTCTCTAGGAAGTTTAGGTGAACTATGGAATGTGCCAAAGGGTTTGGAAGACTAAGGTGGGTCTTAATCCTAGGGAATTGGCACATTAAAAGGAGATTGATGGAGAAAAAGATGGAGATGGGATTATATTTGATAAAAATTAGGGTTTAACGTGTAAATGTCATATAACTCAGTACTAGAAATGTATTATGACTAGGTATGAGAAGACACATCAAAAAGAGGCCAAAATTTGGACTTTCGGATGAGTTTAAATGATATAATTTAGGAAGAGTTGAATTTTGTGCCAATCTTGGGATACGGAGTAGTTTTGTTTGAAAACATATTTTTCCCAAGTAGACATAGGCTCCACAAATCTCTCAGTGGAATTAATTAGGCATTTTTGAAATTAGGCTGAAAAACTGAAATTCAGATATTAGTCGACTGGTAAAGAACTAGTCGACTGATCCAGGTAAAATCGAAACTGGGAACTTTCTGTTCGGTTTATCAGTCGACTGCCCAGGGGCAGTCGACTGATCCGTAGGTTTAAATAGAAAAGGCATATTGGATAATAAGAACTTACAAAATTAGAAGCTTAAGAAAGGTCATGATACTTTATGAGATTTTATGTCATGGGTTGATATTATATGGTTTGAAGTTCATAGATTACTATTGGATGATAGGATATGACCTTAAATTAAAATCCTTGTTTATGCATCCATATTCCTTGAATAAAGTTTTACTTATGATTTAATGTTGATTGTATGAAATGAGGCTATGTTGATATCATGGAATTCAAGGAAGATTGATAAGTGCATATGTATTTAGGGTTAAGAGATAAGAAGAAGGGAGTTTTATCATATTAAGAATACATAAGAAAAAGGGAAGAATTGAAGGAAGTTATATGTGTGAAATATTAATGAATGGAGTGGCAAACACATGACATTATGTTTAGGTCTCAAAGTTGATATAAAATGATCATGTTTGAGGAAATTAGAGTTTGTACCAAAAGTCAAGCACATTTGATACTTTTCATGGAACCATATTTTTCTAGGGTAGAGTATATTCTAATAAATGTGCTTGCAAACTTTTAGATTTTTCAGATTTTCTAGAATTTTCTAGAGGTTTCTGAAATTGGGCTGGAATTTCAGAAGTTGACTGTACCAGTCGACTGCCCAGGGGGTCAGTCGACTGGTAAGGCTGAGTATTGCTTTATGAGGGGTTTCTCAGAAATAGGTTGAGTTCATTTTGGCACTAGGGATAGGATTGCTTGGGGCAATCTTTTGATGGTGTTAAAGAGGAACAACTTGTGTGTTAGGTTAGGTTTAACTTGACATGAGAAACGTATGGTGTTAAGTTGGGTAAAACTTAACTTGGTGTTATGGTGTTAAGTTGGGAAGAACTTAGCCTTGGTGAATTGAAAATTGGGAGAGAGCATAGGTTAAGGGGGAGGTTGCCTCTTGTTTGTTTGCCTTGATTTTCATAGGAAGTTTTGAGTTTTGTGTCAAACTTGGGAATGGTGATAGATACATTATTGAATGTATTTTTCTCAAGTAGGTATGGGTCCCACAAACTTCTTCACAAAATTTGGGAATTTTTGGAGATTTGTTGAATTTCTAGCGAATTTCTGAATTTGGGTTCAAAAAGTTGAAATTTGGAGTTTCAACGTGCCAGTCGACTGCCCCAGGGGCAGTCAACTGATACAGGGCTGAATTAAGTTTCAACAGCTGGAAAAGTGTCAAATTGTGGTGAAACAAGTGTAGAACCTTGGGGGGGTTAGTACACTATGCTTATAATCATTTAAAGGATAAAGAGTCTAATAAGGGGAAAATTGTTGGATCTTTTTGAAGTTAGGAAAAGGGGGGAGAAGTGTTGGGTTTAATTTGGGAAACCAAACATGCCTTTGTAAGAAACCCTAGGTTTAGGGGGAGCTTAGAAAAAGGGGGAGCATGGTTGCCCCATTCTTGGCGTAAGGGGAACCTTGGAGAGGTTCTTAAAAAGTCTTTGTAAGTCCAATGTAGGGGGAGCCTTGGAATAGGTTTTAAAAAGCTCATTTTGGTGAAAATTCCTAACTTAGGAATGTTAGGTGTGGGATGCCTTTGGATAGGATCCATGATTGTTTGCATTGCATATGAATTGGCGGTGTAAGTCCAAGGTGGAGTCTTGGCAACGTAAGTCCAAATGGTTGTTTAGCATTGTTATTGCTATTTATTGCTATTTGTTTCCCTAACTTAAATGTATTGTCAAACATCAAAAAGGGGGAGATTGTTGAGGCAATCTATGGTCCGGAGTGACCATGTGTTTCGATGTTTGGGCAAAGGGTTTAAGTTAGGTTTACCCTGGTGTATTTGATATGTGTATGTGAGTGTGTAAGTTTGCAGGTTACACATATTGACTTGGCTGGACGGCTTCAGTACGGTGAAGGGTGGCATGGAGACAAGTTGGAGGCTTGTGTGCACCTGAGGGACCATGGTATAGCAAGGACGATGAGCCGAGGGGCGCGGACTTCGAGGCATACGTGAATGATGGTATGGAGACAAGCTAGAGGCTTGTGTGCATCCGAGGGACGGGAGCCAAAGATGAAGAGGGCATGAAGGCAATAGTCGAGGCTGCTGGTGAAGAGTCAGCTGAGTCATAAAGGGACGAGAGCCGAGGGAAGAAGACTCCAAGGGCAAGCCGGGAAGTGGACTTCAAAGGGCACACGTGAAGGGTGGCATGGAGTCAAGCCAAGGGAAGGCTTGGTGCGCATCCGAGAGACGATAGCCGGAGGAAGAAGACTTCAAGGGGCAAGACAAGGGAGTGTACTTGAAGGCACACGTGGAGGAGGGTCTTCGGAGTGAGGAGGAGAGTGTTTGTATGTTGGGCAGTCGACTGGGAATATAACAGTCGACTGCCAGCAAGCATAGAAACTCACAGAATATTTCTGACCCTGGACCAGTCGACTGCCCTGGGAGCAGTCGACTGGTAGCGGCTGGTTGAGTAGGCTGAAAATTCGAACGTTAAGCTACAACGGTCAAATTTCAGTGGGACTGGTCGACTGCCCTGGGAGCAGTCGACTGGTCGGGTGTTTTTCAGCTTTAAGTTCTATTTAAGATAACTCAGTTTGGGCTGAGGACCTTTGACGAGACAAGCTTGGTTAGGGCTTGTTAGTAGTCTGTAAAGCTCAGAAGTGTGTTCAAGGTTGTGGCGAGGTTTCTCCACCCACAGGAGCTACGTGAGCTAGCCGGAGGGCATCCGGGGAGTGATCTGCCGAAGGATCGAGGGATCGTCCACCTTACGGACTACCGTGGAGTAGGAGCATCATCTCCGAACCACGTAAATCAGGTGGTGTTAGCGTTTGTTTGTTTTAGTTTAGTTTTTATTTTGTATATTTCGCTTGCGCACTAACGGTTGTAGGAAGAGCAAATCGAAAATTGCTATTCACCCCCCTCTAGCAAACGTCAACGATCTAACAAAATAGTGGCCTTGAACGAAGTTTGTGGAAGCTCCTAGGCGAGTGGACTCCAAGCGAAAAGTCTAAGCAGGTCAAGAGTGACCGAATTCTTGTTGGAAATCCTAAGGGAGTGAATCCTAGGTGAGGTGGCCTGGAGTAAGTCAATAGTAACTGGATGCTTAAGGGGAGGCCCGGATCATGTTTTACCACCGGTTTGAAAATCGCTCCTCTTGTTGCCGCTCTTATATCCTATAGAAGTAGTTTTCGTAACCATTGGTAAAAATAGAAAAACCGCTCTGAAATCATTTAGTGTAAGAATAGTTTTAAAACACCTAATGTCAATATGATAGACTCGAACTCAAGCTCATAACCGAGTCAATGTCGGTTCTGGCCCAAATAACCGACCACTAAAATCAATTTTTTTTATAGATGTATAGGTATTAAAAAAAAATTAGTACTGGAACTATTAATGACCTAACCGAACCTAGGTCTACTAAATTATCTAATATTCTAACCAATTAGACTACAACTATTAATGTGTTGATATGTTATTTAATTATTTAATAACTAATTAATAATTTCTTTTGTTATATTATTATTCTTAATAATTGAGAGAATAATAAATGAGATATTTATTTATTAATTAATTTATAATCATTTGCCCAAGCATAGAACGGAAGGCGCAATGTCACATGCGAAACATAGAATGAAAGTTATGAGTTTAGGGGGAAAATATTAAGTGAAAAGCTTATGAAAAATAAATATAAGAAAAGAAAGATAGTTGGTATAAATAAAATTAAATATTTTTTAACAAAAATAAAAATGAGAAAAAAAATGAAAAATGGATATAAATAAAATTAAGATTTTATAATTAATTTAAAGAATAAATATTTTTAATTAATATAGAATAAGATATATCAAATGCATAACTGGATGTATTTTTTACAGTGCTAAGGGTGTTCAGATTCTTACCGAAAATCCTGAGGGAGTGAATCATAGATGAGGGGTCCGGAGTAGATCAATAGTAATTGGATGCTTAAGAGGAGGTCTGGACCATATCAAGGATGACTAGATGTTTAAGGAGATGTCCGGACTATGAGAATATGATGGTTTTTAGTTTGAGGGGAGGATTGTTGATACTACAATCAAAGCCTCGTGATCATGTCGCGAAGCGAGGTGGAGACCCCAAGAGTGAGATGGTCTCCTGAAGATCGCAAACTGCTGACGCTGGCTCCGTCGCTGCTAACTCCTAATCTGCAAGACAAGGATCGTTAGAACCCGCCGGGAAAAGTCCCCGGCAAGGCACTTCGACGGTCAAGTCAGCTCCCGGTGGTGGAAAAGCAAGGAAAGCAATAGAATAGTAGTAAAATTGCACTATTGCGCCTACCTGGGGCGTGTGGAGTGGAGAGGCTTATATAGTCGGGGAAGTTGACAGCTGCTGCCCAGCCTGCCACCTTTTGTCCTGTAGCAAGGACATGGCAAGGCATGCCCAGAGGTGGCAGGGTAATATGTCGCATACCGGAATAAGGAAAAGGGCATTGTCAACTTAAAGGCCAGCGTCGTCGGGCGCCGCTCGGCCTGACACAGAGGTAGGTGGTCGTAGTACGGGAGGTTAGGATATGGCAGGGAGATCATGGCACCAGCGAGATACTCGCGGTTAGTGCCGGAATGATGTCATACCTGCGTCGACCCCGTACTCTTTCTGCGGTTCGTGTGTCAGGGAGTGGTTATTCTGGTGAGTCATGACAATACCTCAAACACGAATGCCGACTGGGGGTACAGAACGAGGAGGCCGACTGAGGACCTAGAGCAGCGGTGCCGACTGAGGGCACAGTATGAGGAGGCCGACTGAGGGCCTAGAGCAGTGGTACCGATTGAGGGCTGGTGACAAGTCTGACTGACTGGACTGTCCTTCTTGCTCGAGCCTGGAGCACCCGAGTGACCGGTTCTTGTGGCCGGCTTCCATTGCCGACCTTGAGCCAGTGACTCACTCGGATGGTAAGTGTTAACCGTTTTTGTCGTGTTACGGTTTCAAATACAATTTAAGTACCGAATTCCTCTAAACTAATGTAGCATAGAGTAACTCGAGTCGTCTCCCAACGAATGTAGTTGGTGCAAGATAATTCTCATGATTGAATCTTATTGCTTTTGGGTTATGGATATGAAACTGGGTTTTGGATTTAAGAGCTAGGACTACGAAATGAATAACAGAGCAAATATGAAACCTAATTCTAATTAAGGAAGGACAATGCAGATAAAGAAATCTAAATTAACCAGACTACAATTGCGGTAGAGAAAAGAACAACTTGAAATTAAGCATTCACAAAACTAACATGGAACAAAACTACAGCATTGAAGAAATCTAATCTAACCTATCTTAATTGCATTTAAATGAAAACATGTAACCGAAAGCAATAGGAAAAGCAACACAAAACAAGAGTTAAGCAACTAAGAAACATAACAATTGAAAGAAATTGTTCTAACAGGCATTTAACCAAACACTATATGAGCATGAATAAAAATGACAAAAGCAAGTGTCAATTGATGTGGCAAAGATCTATCCAATACAAACTCTTAATATTTAATCACAAACAATTCTTCAATTATCACTAACATTCAATTATCAATAAAATTCAATCAACCAAGCTGAGGAAGGCTGCTGGAAGTGGAACAGAGCTACCCAACTCGGCTGTGAAGCAAATAAACTGCTGGCTACTGGAATTGAAGATTGCTGAAAGGAGATCTGCAATGGAAAATCTGCTGCTATGGAGGAAGAATTGCTGTCGGAAAATGGAATTGAATTCGATTCTGGAAAATCAAGCTGCTGGGAAAACTACTGCCGGCTGCTGGAAATTGAATTGCTGCAAAGAACTTAATTGAAGGGGATCTGCTGTAAAGGAAAAACTGAGAAGATGAAATCTGATATCTAGAAAACGAAATCTGCTGGAATTAAATAGACTGTAAATGTGTAAAGGAAATGGATCGCCGGCGGTGGATCAGGATGGCTGCAACAGCTGCGTTCGGCTAGGGTTCGGAACCCCCAGAGCACTAGCTCGTCCGATGCGTGCGGTGGAGATGGATGGCGTCTCTCCGAACCCCGAAAGAGAACCTTTACTCTCTTCTCTCCAAACCCCGAAAGAGAAAAGGTGGATGTGGATACCGGCCGGCGACGATGAAGGTGGATGTGGATCGCCGACGGTGAAGGTGGAGATGAGTTGAGACAGGAACCCCCTCGTCTCAACCGCCTCTCCCCGATCGCTCTCGCCTGTGGTGGAGAAGATGAAGTGCCGAGAGGATGATTAGGGCTTCTGCGCGATCTCTTTTTTTCCTCTGGCTGCGCGCGATTCAGTCAGCCAAGCCTTGAGTCCGGTCCAGCTTTGGTTCAGCCAAACAACTCAGTTGATTCAATCAGTCAAGCCAGCTTCAGTTCAGTCCTGGGTTCAATCCAGCTTGGGTTCAATCAGCACTTGGTTCAGTCAAACAGCTCAGCCAAGCCAGCTTCAGTTGGTTCAGCCAACCCAATCTTTAATCCATTAGCAACGGACGGCTGAGATCGATTTGGCTTCATCCAACGGTCAGATCTTTTCAGATCTGAACCAAAGATCACAGATCCCAAACAATGGTTCTGATCTATCTGTCCCCAGCTCGGATTAATCAGATCAGTGGCGGATGGTCCAGATCTAGCTGATCTTTGAATGGAGGGTCTAGAACATCTTGAGCTCGATCCAACGGTCAGATGACTTCTGATTTTGCTGAAATTTTCAGATCTTAATATATGGTCATGATTGACTCTATCTTGAACTCGGATCGACCAGAAGTTGACCGATGGCTCAAATCTAGCCGTTCTCTAGAATGGACGGCTCCTATTAATCCGATGCTTGATCCTTTTGATCTGGATCCAATGCTGACTCAAGTCTGACCCGATTTGATCTAGGTCCATGATCAATTGAAGCCTACAAAATGATATTCAAATTTAGTGCCAAAAATATCCCAAATATACAAAGATTAGAATTAAAAGCCAAAATGAAGGGAATACATGAAACCTAATAAAATTACAAACTTAAGCATATAAAATATGGATCAAACATGGATTTAAGAGTCTAAAATAATCAACAAAAATGGTGGTTATCAACTCCCCCACACTTATTCTTGTGCGTCTCGCACAAGTAAATAAAACTAAAAAAAAATAACATATCTCCCAAACATTACATCCCCTATCAATACCTTAAGAAATAATAAAAGAAAGTTATTTAGGATCATCAAGTCTCAAGCATTCATGTATTTATGGTTCCAAATCTCACATAAGTCAAAAGCATGGTAATCTCATCAACTTGAATAAACTAAGCATGACAAAGACCTCACAAGATGGATATATGCACTGATGCTCACAAAAATAACATATATGAAAGTGGAGTTCTCTCAATGCATTCATGACATTGCACTACCATATGCTTGCTTATCTTCTACTTCTCCACTACCATAACATAAGTACACAAATCAAGAGGGTTTTTCAATGAATAATAATGAAACCAAGTGCTAATAAGAGAACAAGAAAATAGATAACAAAGAAGATCACAAAGAGCATGAAAGAAGATCAAAGAGAAGGTGAGAGCATTGGGGTAATTAACATGATGTATACAATCAAACAATAGTCCAAAGTAAATAACTCAATCAAACCTCCAACACTCAAAATTCTCCTTTCACATTCTCAATGCACTACACATCAACAATTTATAACATCTCTCAAAGTGCATGTAGGGATTACAACATAACTCTTGAATTTCTCTAAACAATAATATCAAAAGAGTACACATCAAGAAAATATTCCTTTTTGTTCATCACTAATACAACTCGAATGCTTGAGGAATTTTTTTTTTCACATAGAGAGATTTTTTTTCTCTCTTTTTTTTCACTTTTTTTTATTATTTTTTCTATCTCTCTTTCTTTTCTTTTTTTTCCACATAGAGAGATTTTCTTTCCTTTTTTTTCAAAGAGAGATTTTTTTTCACACAAGCATTCGTCCATATACAATTGTCTCCCCCCCACACTTAAAACTTGAGCGTCTCGCGAAACTACTAAGTATGTAACAAAGCATGATACATCTCAAACTTACAATAACAGAGGCTAATAAAAATGTACTCATCATGCAATCACCCCATGCTTTCATCGCATGCTCAAGAAAAGATCAAGCTAACAAGAATATGACAATGAGAATATAGTGACAATGAGAAGATGATGAAACAGGAAAGTAATAGGTGAAACGCTCTCTAGTAACAATAGCAAGGTAGAGGGAAAATTAAGAGTTCAACAAAAAGGTTGCCTCTATCATATTCATGTAAGCTTATGCTATTGTAATTTCAAAAAGAATCAAAACAAGTTCTAGAGTGTCAAGTATCACAAATGCTATCACACATAAGAGGATTAAGGATAGGCATGGCAATATCCTCACTAGGTGAACAATAAAACTGTCATGCTTAATCTAACAAGATAGAGTCTATCACCATAACAAATGACTAAATGCAATTAATATCCCCAAGCATACCAAGGAAACCAAAACTCAATAATCAGACTTAACAATCTTTTATGATTCTCAAAGCATAATAAAGGAACATGTAAGGAGATACAACTAGAAGTCAAACAAGGTTTATTCAAGACCAAACAAAATGCAGAATGAGAAAGCAAAACATGAATACAAAGTATAAAAGTAAACAAACATGCAAGTATAAACATAAAGAAAAACAAGAAAAGGAAAGTAAAGGAACAAACTCCCCTTTATTTCTGGCGGTCGGAGTCTATCAAGAAACAACCTCCATCGTGGTAGTGGAGGAGTAGGAGTAGCTGAGAGAGCTTCCTTCATTTGATCTATGTCATGCTGCATGTCTCCCCCACACTTGAACTTTACAGAAAATGTTCGGGTGGCCGTAGACGATTAAGGAACAAGATCCAAGTAAGAGATGGAGTGCTATGTCCTTCTCCTCCCTCTTGATGTCTTTTGAAAGTTCTTCCAGGAGGTTGGAGTCTGTTCAGATGGAGCACCCACTCCTGAAGTCTTCTGGACCCTGCAAAACAATGTAATACCCCTCTCAAGCGTGCAGGGTCAGAAAGAAATAAAATAATATCAGTCTCTGCATAAAATGAATCTGAAACTACATCATATTCAATTAAATCAATTCTTGGTGCCTCAATTAATTTTTCACATTATTTCCTACAAAATTTGCATCTTGAAATTCATCACAATTAATGAAATCAATCCTTGGCACTTCAATGAAAATATCACAATTATTTTTCAACACAGATGTATCAAGCAATGTATTACAGCCAATAAAATCAATTTTAGATGCCTCAATGAATTTTTCACAATTATTTTCAGCATAAGATATGTCAAGAGACTCATCACAATAATCAACATCCAGTCTAGGCACTTCTAAAAAATTTTCACAATTATTTTCATGATATGTATCACCACATGCTTCAAATTCAACAAATTCACCACTAGGTACCTCTAGGCATTTTTCACAATCAAATTCTACAAGAGATGCATCCCTAATTATATCACAAACAATAAAATCAATTTGAGGTACTGTTATGCAATTTTCAGAAAAATTAGGAGGAGTATTTACCTGATTGTGCTGATAAATACTTGGAGGTTCTACAGAAGTAGATGTATCCGTGTTCTCCTCCTGGTCATGTTCGAGCTCCTCTTCAGCCTCAAGCTCTGGTGGACACTCAATTAAAACAGGTGATCCTTGGGTTCTTGCTTCCACCAAGCAAGTCCCTACACTTTCTGGTAATTGTGGTGGTTCCTGGGGCTCTGTGCAATCCCCTGCACCTATAGAATCATCTGATTGTTCTAATCTTTGAGCTTGTATTTGATTCCATTGATCAACCAATTTTGCAAGGCGTCCTTCGATGTCTTGTTGTTGTTGTAACATTTGTTGACACATCTCCATCATCCTTTGGTGTAGAGCCTCATCCCAATCAGGATCATCAAAGCCTCCTTGATTAAACTGCTGAAATGGGAGGGGCTGAAAATTCTGAGTGTCTTGCTGAAAATTCTGTCCTTGAAACTGGAAATCTTGCTGAAAATGTTGAAATTGTGGTTGAAAGGATGGTTGAACTTGCTGAGAATGGTAGCCCTGGAAATCTTGAATCTGAGGTTGAAATTGTGGTGGTGAACACTGAAATTGAGTGGGCTGGAAATTCTGGTTTTGAAACTGAAAATTTGGATCGTATGGCTGTGAATATTGAAAAGGTTGTTGAAAATTCTGTATAGGTTGAAATTCTTGCTGCCATGGCTGAGGTTGAGGCTGAAATTGATTATTTCCTTGCTGAAAAGGCTGCTGGAAATTGCTGAAAGGGTTGAATTCAGCTGGAATTGAAGTTGTAAAGGAGTTAGAATCTGAAGCTGCTGGAATTTTCGGTTCCAAGTCTGAATATTTTGGTTCTTGAGCTAAAACTTCCTTCCCACTTCTAAGAGTTATTGCGCTCACATTTCCTTTAGGATTTGGAGTTGTTTGTGAGGGTAATTGGCTTGACCCTTGAGCTTGCATTTGGTTTATCCCACTTGCTAGTTGTCCAATTGTTCTCTCAAGATTTTGCAAAGTTGTATCCGTCCTTTGTTGGTGTTGTTGTTGTTGTAGCATGTGTTGCATTAGCTCCTCTATCTTTTGTTGTTGTTGTTGCGAATTGGAACCACTAGAACTCCCATAGCTTGCATATGACTTGTGTGGGGCTGAAAAGGTGGAGGAGGGCTGCTGAAAATTTTGATAACTTTGCTGGAAATTCTGCATTTGAGGCTGATTTTGTTGATTGTGACTCTGAAAATTTTGGAAACCTGGCTGGAAATTCTGTGATTGATTCTGGAATGGCTGAAAACTTTGCTGGAAGTTCTGAGAAGATTGCTGAATTTGCTGTAAACCTTGCTGATTTTGCTGAAATCCTTGCTGGAAATTCTGTGAAAGCGGCTGTGGTTGCTGGAAATTGTGATTTTGTGACTGAAAACCATGGTATTGCTGCTGTGAACTCTGAAATGCGGGCTGATTTTGCTGAAATTGATGATTGGAAGGCGGTTGTTGGTAAAAAGAGTTATCATACTTCAAATTTGGATGGTCCTTCCAACCTGGATTGTAGGTAGATGAGTATGGGTCATTTCTTTGTTGGAATTGAGTTCTAGCCAAGGCCGCAACCGATTCATCTTGTTGGAGATTCGGACAAAGGTCCGAATTATGTTCTTGGCTTGAACAAATGCTACATACCCTTGTAACTTGATTTGGAAATGAAGTTGTTGGAAAATTTGAGGCTTGGTTCACATTGTTCAATGTCATTTGCTTCACTAAAGATGTCAACTCCAACAATGAGCTCTTAAGTTCTTTATTTTCATTAGACATCACTTGAGCTTCATTAACCCCTCTTGTAGTGAGTGCTCTACTCCCGAATTGTTGAGAATTCTCCGCCATGTTAGAAATGAGTTCTTTAGCTTGCCCCGGAGTTTTGTTTACTAAGGCTCCTCCTGCCGCCGCATCAATCATGCTCCTATCCATAGGTAATAAACCTTCATAAAAATATTGCACAAGAAGTTGCTCACTAATTTGGTGTTGAGGACAGCTAGAGCATAACTTCTTGAACCTCTCCCAATAATCATAAAGGGACTCTCCAACCACTTGTTGAATACCACAAATACTTTTTCTGATAATGACGGTCCTTGATGCTGGAAAAAACTTCTCTAAAAATGCTCTCTTCATTTCAATCCAACTAGCAACATGTCCAGTGGGCAAATAATACAACCAATCCTTAGCAGCCCCAGTCAAGGAAAAAGGAAATGCTCTTAACTTAATGTCTTCTTCAGAAATCCCCTGTGGCTTCATAGTAGAGCATACCACATGGAATTCGTGCAGGTGTCTGTTTGGATCCTCCCCAGATAAACCCTGAAACTTTGGCAACAAATTGATGAGTCCCGATCTGAGCTCAAAATTCCCCCCAAGCTCTGGATAAGCTATGCTGGAGTACTGAAATGCAGCGTCAGGTGCTGCAAGCTCCTTCATGGTTCTCTGGTGGTCTGCCATGTCAATGCCTGAGTGAGTGAAAACAGTCTGAATAGGAGGGGTATCTGTAGTCTCAGAAAGAATGGCCTGGCTCCTCCTGACTCTGAAAGTCCTCTCAATCTCAGGGTCAAAATCTTCTAGATCAGCACCTAAAGACCTGGTCATAAAATCAAACAACTCGCAGTAAAAGTGGATAAAAAGATAAAACAAATAAAATCAAATCAAAAGATATAGCAATAACCACAAAAGTAAGTCAAGAATGATATGAAATAAGTGCACAAGCAAAAATCAAACAAGTCAACTAACAGTTCCCCGGCAACGGCGCCAAAAATTTGATAGGCTCAATCTATGTGTCACGAATGTGGGTCTCAAATTTAAATGTGAATGAATAACTGAAAACCCTTTTACAATCAAAAGTATGAAAATGTAATATAGGGGCCACAGGTTGTATTTTTTTCAGGGCTAGTTGAGGTTTGTTTGATTCGAACTTGTATTTGTGTCGTTTATGTGTTTTTGGGTTTCAAGTGAATAATTCGGGTTTTGGGGTTGTTCGTAATTCAAAAATGGAAGTGCAAGAAGAAAAAGAAAGGAAAACTACTCAAATGAATTAAGGGGTAGATTGCAAGTAATAGCTCAATCAAGGGAAATCGAATCAATCTAAGGAGCTAAATTGAAACTAAAAGGGAACACAATGGATATTAAATGCAATTTTATTTCTGAGCAATTGAATGAGTTCAATGATGGCAGGTTTCGGAACAAACAGGCTCAACACAACTCAATTCCTAAACAGTTTGGCACGCAAGAATGAAACCCTTGTGCCGAAAGCTGAAATTTTTGTGCCAACTTGTGTTTGAAACTTGCCAAAACAAGGACTACCAATTTTGGAATGAGACTAATCAGGATCAGCTTTGAAAGTTGAACTAAAGGTAACTGATACGCAAAGATGGAGGAAGGAAATTCAGAAGCAATTGGAAGAGCAACTAAGAAATGGCTAAAGCAGAATTTGCAAGTGCAGAATTTCAGAATTCCTGATCAGAATTCGAAATAGATTATCTAGTGGTAATGCAAAACAAATTGAGCAACTAAGTACACTGCTTGACACTAGCTTAAGGAGTAATAAACCTAGTGATTTCTGAATTTGGCTAACAAATCAAACGCAAACTGCATGCAAGGGGAAGAAAATTCAGATTCGAAATTGGCAGTGCAAATAAACATGTGCAGAGATTAATCTACAAACCAAATTCAAATTGAATGCAATTGGTAGGAACTCTAAAGCAATGATTCACCAACCGAGGGCCTTTTGAAGTGCTGAAATTCTACAATGCAGAAACACAAAGTTAAAATGCAGAAACATGATGGAAAATTCAGAAACAACTTGGCACGTTAGCTGGAATTGGCACGCAACAAACTAAACACAATTGAACTGAAAATTTAACTCAATCTAGCACTAAACAAGTTCCTAACTTACTGAAATTGAAGATTAAAATCCTAATTAAGCTAAACAATTCAGAAAACTAAATCTAAGCAGCTGATCTAATTGCAGAAAAACAGAACAGATTCGGCAGATATTAAAATTACAACTAAACAATGAAAATTTATGATCTAAACTACTCCTCGACCCTTCTTGAGCTCAGAATCTTCTTGGTTGTCAATCAAGAGCTGGCTTCGAACCCCTAGGCTCAGCAAATCGGTGGAAAAACGACTTCAATCCATAAAATCTGCTCAAACTGCTTCAACTGGGAAATTCCAATCCGAGCCCTTTAATCTCAACTTGCCGAGCTGCGATGAAGATTTGGAGACGACCTGAGCTCACTTGAGAACCCCTACAAGAGGCTCAGGTGATCTGAATTTGCGTGTAGCTGAGATTCAAGCTCCCGGACCACAGAGACTGCGAAACCCTCAACAAGCTCTGTCCGGATGAAGTTTGAGTTGAATTTCGGATCGAGATTGCCTCCCAAGGATCTAGATGATGAATTTCAATAGGAATCGAGGTGGTCGCGCCTTAGATTGAAGAAGAAATGAAGAAATGAGGAAGAACACGAAGAACTCGAGCTTTGCGGCGAAGACGCGACGAGGCTGGGCTGCGGCAGATTTTTGATTAAATACTTATCATTGGACGGCTGTGATTGATCCACTTCAATCCAACGGCTGATCTTGGTCTGATTTGAGCCAAACTTTGATGATGATGATCTGGGGTCAGGATCTACCTCGTGATAGCTCGGATCCTCCAGATATGCAACGGATGGTCCAGATCAACTCTATCTGTGAATGGACGCTCTAGAGCCCTCCTTGCTTGATCCAACGGTTGATTGAGCTCTGATTGGAATGAAACCTTCAGATCTTGATCATAGAGCTTGATCAACCCTAACCCTAGCTCGGATTGCTTCAGATCGTCCCGGATGGCTCAGATCTAGCCGCTCTTGACTCGGACGGCCCGGATTAATTGTAAGCTTGATAATTCGATCCGGTTCACATCCGACTCAAGTTTGACCCAGTATGCCCTAGTCCTTGAACCTTTGATGCCTACAAAAATAGAACAAGAATTTAATGGCCAAATAATCCAATTTTACACAAATTTGCAATTAAGTCCAAAAGAAAGGTAAGTTCTAAAACCTAGGGCAAATTCACAATTAAGCAATAAAAACATAGGTCAAACATGGATTATTGCAGCTCAAATAATCAATAAAATAGTATTTATCAGTAAGCTGTCTCGTCGAATGTCTTTTCGCCTTCCCGTCGCAGAATCATTGCATATCTTTTCTCTAATTGCGGCCTTAATGGTTGGGGCCACGTGTCCACCAGTCATTCGCTTTCCGAGTAACGACGAATATGCCGCCCCTCTTCGCGAATGTTCGACCCGCACGTGTGACCTGTCGTTTCGGGAGCTATCCCGATCTCTATAGAACGGTTCCAGCTCGAGCCCGCCCTTTTCTCAGCTCGCCATCGGACGACTGACATCATTCTCCGGCCCCTATAAATAGGCTTCTTACTTCACCATTTTTACCATCGCGTTTTACCCTCGACACCGTCATGCTGCCACTTCGAGCTTTGCTAGGGTTTCGGCAAGTCCTCCTTTTTCGACTTCCTTCTCCGGTGACCTTCCCTCCTCAGTTAGTTTCTTCGCCTTTCTATTTCACATGGATTCACCTTCTTCATCTTCCTCCTCTGCCTCGCCCTGGTATTCTGCCATGGTAACTGACCTTACCGCCCATGACCTGGATCAGCTTCAGTCAGACTTCTTAATCCCCTTCGACCACAGACTCCGCCTGCCCAAATCAACCGACCGCCCTGACTCTGCTCCTTCCGGCTATATCACCTTGTCCCGAGACCACCTACAAGTCGGTCTCTGGTTCCCCATCCATCCGTTCATCTCTTCGATCTGCACATACTTCCGCATACCCTTGCCCCAGTTAGCCTCGAATGACATCCATCTGATGTGCGAATCGGTTGCCATCTTCACCTTGTATAAAATTCCCCTTCAACCTGAATCCTTTTATTATTTCTATTACCCCAAGCAGCAAGAGCCGGGCGACTTCTTCTTTCAAGCCCGATCCAAAACTTCTTTTCTGCAGAAACTCCCCTCCTCTAATAAAGGATGGAAGGAGCATTATTTTTTCGTTAAGACGCCTTTGCCCCCAGTTGGCCCACAGCTTGGGTCGAGGATCTTCCTTCCTCTCCTCCCCTCTCCAAATATTACCGAACCTCCGCGGCCTATCAATTGGCACGGTCCAAGCTAGGCGAGAGGCACTTTCACGGAGTGTTCCTGCTGAGGGAGGAGATACTTTCTACTTTCAGCCTCAGCCCCGTGCCGACTCCTCGGCTGGCCCCAGTCGGTAAGTATTATGATGCTTCTTTCGAACATTCTTTATTTCTAACTGAGCTCCTGTTTTTGCAGCTATGACAATGTTGGTCACAGCCCTGGTGGAAGGCTTCGGCCTGGATGATGTTGAGCAGGAAGCTCGGATCACTGCCGAGCTGCAGGCGAGGGAGGGTGCCCCGACCAGGGCTACCTCAGCGGACCTTGCTCTGATCGTCCCGGAGCAAACACCTGCCGCCTCTGAGACGGCTCCCCCAGTAGCAACCGAACAACCCGCCTCCTCAAAGCGCCGACGAGCCTCCTCCCCGACGGGGGACTCATCTCATCCTTCTTCCAGCAAACGCTTGGAGAAGAAGAAGAAGAAGAAGACAGGTCCCTACTCGGAAGCCCCTTGCACCTCCACTGCCATTATACCTGTTGCCAACCCCTCAGTCTCCTCCGGCACGCCTGAACTGCCACTGCCAGAGAGGTTGGGTACTCCGCCTGTGGAGGGTCGGATCAACAGACTGACGATGCACCTTCTGGTGCCTACCAGGTCGGACTACCGCCTGGGTGCGTCGTGGGGTGACATACCCGACTGGCTCGAAGATCTTCGCATGTAAGGATCGGTGGCCGACCACTATGTGCAAGGACTCGAGGGGTCCTATTTCCGGGGGTCCAGTAACAAGGTGAACTCCTTTTTTCTGGAGGCCACTCAGATATATACTGGATCGCCTCCTCCCTTTCTCCCTTCCTTTTTTCTTGTTCGTCTCTTAACTTTACGATCCCCTACTTTCTATCCTTTTGCAATTCTGGGGGTCGTGTCATAGTCTTTCTATGGCACTCCTGGCCCATGCCACTGCTCGGGCAGAGGCCGAGAAGAAAGTGGAAAGCCTGGAGACTCGGCTGAAGCACACTCAGCTCGTCTCTAGCGAGTCCACTTTAAGCGACCTGCGAGCCGAGGTCGCCGCCCTTCAAGACGACTAGCTCACTCTGAGAAGCAGTTGGGGGCCCGAAACCCAAAACCTAAACCCGAGGAGCAAGGCCTTCTGCGGAGATGAAGTCAATGGGTGAGATGAAGTCAATGTTGAAGTTGTTGACGAAGGTTATGATTCGAGAAATGAGCTAATGTTATTGATACTTCAACAAAGCCGACAAATAGTTGAAACACATCAAAGTAATAACGAGATACGACGAAGAAGAAGGTTCATCCAAAGAAATAGTGAAGCTAGGCATGCAAGACTCTTTAATGATTATTTCTCCACAAACCTAGTGTATCCAAATCAAATATTTCAAAGATGATTTTACATGCGAAGAAATTTATTTTTTCACATAATGAATGCACTTGAGAGTCATTCATCGTATTTTCAGCAAAGGGATGATGCTGCGAGAAGAAAAGACTTGACACCACTACAAAATGTACAACTGTGATTCACTATTTGGCTTATGGAGTCCCATTTGACCATCTTGACGAGTACCTATGCATGAGTGAATCAACTGTCATAAAGTATCTTTTCAAGTTCTATGTTTATGTGGTTGAACTCTTTGGTGATCAATACTTGAGAAGGCCGAATGCTGATGATGTTTAACGTCTTGTTCAATTGCATGATGAGGGACACGACTTCCTTGAAATGTTTAGCAGTCTTGATTGCATGCATTGAGAATGAAAAAATTGTCAAGTTGCTTGAAAAAACCAATTTATAAGAGGTCATGAATTATCAACAATCGTGTTGAAGCGATCGCGTCTCAAGACTTGTGGATATGTCATATATTCTTTGGTGTCGCAGGTTCACATAATGATCTTAATGTATTGTACGAATCTCCGATATTCAAGAACGTCTTGCAAAGAAATGTCCTGGAGATTAATTTTACGGTCAACGAGACTCAATATAAGAAGGGGTATTATCTAACAGATGGAATATATCTGGAATTGTCTACTTTCGCGAAGGCTTTTCCATGCCGGAAGATCCCAAGAAGAGGTTGTTTAAGTAAAGACAAGAGGCTTTAAGAAAAGATGTTGAATGAGCATTTGCCACCCTCTAAGCTTGATGAGCAATTGTTAGAGGTCCAACTCGTTATTAGTATAAAGAAAGTTAAACACATATTATGTTAGCATGCATTATTTTGCACAACATAGTTGTGAAAGATGAAGGGGATCATGTGATAAATTGGTAGAATGATGAAGATAACAAACTCGCACAACCCGTAGAGGGTTTAAATCGAGGATTTCATGATTATCTCAGGATAAATTCCGAACTACGTGACAGTTATGTACATCACTAACTTTGTGCCGACTTAGTTGAACATATTTTGTCACAAAACAACAACTCTTGAATTAGTATTTTATAGTTTTACTTTATGTTTAATTTATATGTTGTTTTTTAATTTTATGCAAGTGTGATTTTTTTATGTTGTACTGTTTTTATTTCGAAGAATTTTCTATTATCATATTTGATCTAGTGATCCGCTATACAAACTCATCCAATGTGGAGGAAGGCACTCAGAGCCAACGCACAAGTTTGTTCGCATCACTTATCAAATTGGTAATGGAGGTCACGGGACTCAAAGATTCCCTCTCCCACTTAGTAATTTAAAATTGAGAATTTTCCAAGCACACACAACAAGCATATCAAATAATAAGCAATAAATATGAAAAACTAAATTTCCAACTATTATGACTTTTATTCTCCAATACGCCTCCAGTCGTGTCGCTACCTCGTCTCCATCTTCCTTCACCATGCGCAAGCAAGAAGAAGCACCGAGCCGAGAATAAAAAATATTTTAATTTACATTCTTCAATCCTATACTCCACAAAGGAGTGTACATGAAATCTAGATCAAAATAAATTAAAATAAGTGGCTAACACTTGTCGTATTTAATTACACAATTAAATACTAAAGCCTCGTCAACCCCGAGGATTCAAAAAATATTACAATTACACACAACCATCATACACAAACACATTAGCCATAATAGTTGGATCTTATGCCTGGAACAAAAAAGTTAGCCTCATACACATCCTACTATTAACCGACATAAATTATATATGACATACATGAAAGTAACCGAATCCAAAACACACAAAATCGGAAACCATGGTTCTGATATCAATTGTTAGGTTCCTGTTCGGTTAGATTGATCTCCATGTCCCCGGATTAAAATTTTCTATTAATTAGAAGCAATCCGGATGGAAAGAAATCTTTCCGAATGACCATTTTCATCATCGTGCTATTTGATCTGAGTGATCGCTTGAACAAACTTGTTGTTCAAGCAATTCTAATTCCTTTATCGATTAGCCGCGGAATAGATGACGAATATGGATCGCCGGTTTTTGTGTTTGATTTCGGGGTCCATGACAAAATAAGAAAAATAATAAACTAGAACAAGAAAATAAGATTTATACCTCTTGTTTACCTCTCGATCTTCTATCGTATTCCTATCCTCTTCTTGAACGTCGTATGGGCGACAGTCTTCCAAGAAACGAAGCCACCAAAGACCACCTTCTTCTTCCTCATGCTTGCGCCGACCACCAAAGGAGAGAACTCCTTGTTGCCGCCGGCC
The DNA here is from genome assembly GCA_024364735.1 of Boesenbergia rotunda. Lineage (NCBI taxonomy): Eukaryota > Viridiplantae > Streptophyta > Magnoliopsida > Zingiberales > Zingiberaceae > Boesenbergia > Boesenbergia rotunda. The sequence goes on from JAGFNQ010008071.1 coordinate 287,649, forward strand.
ACACCTTTTCCCTACTTGTTGATGCCGCCGGCCAAAGGAAGACATCTCTTCTTCCATTGCTTGCCCTAGCCGCACACCCTAAGTGAGAGAAGAGAAAGAGAAGAAGAGAAGAAGAGAAGAGAAGGAAAAGAACTCTCCTTCCCTCTTCCAAATCTTACCGAGCCCTCCTTCCCTCCTCTCTTGCTTGCGGCGCCGAGCACCACCCCTCCTTGAAGTCTTGTTGCCGCCGGCCTCTCAAGATGAGAGAAGAGGAGAGTGGAGAAGATGATGAAGAGAAGAAGATGAAGAAACTTCCTCTTCCATTTCTTGTTGCCACTCCTTCTTCTTTTGCACCGCCGGCGCCAACCCTAGGAGAGAGAGAGAGGGGGGAGAGAAAAACCCAAGGCTTGGTTCTCTTAATTAGGTTTTGGTTTCATGGCTTTATGAGGTATATATAGGCTACAATAGGGACCATGAGGAGGAGTTGATTTTGGTCTCCTAATGGATCCTAAGCCTGATCCATAAATGATAAACCCGCTCCACTAATAGGTTATCATTGAACTACCGCACCAACCCCATAAATAAATATGAGCTCCACCATATTATGTGTACATAATCTCCTCGTGTTTAAGATCTCGCATGTCCATTAATTAATTAAATTACTGACAATTTAATTAATTAATATCTAACTCCATGAATAATACCACTCAACATTATCATCATGTCGGACCAAGTTCACCTGCAGGATTTACATGATGAACTTTATGAGCTCCTCAAGGGGACAGCATCATCCTAACGCATTAGGACACAGTTTCCTTCTATAATCAACAACACACCATGTAAATAATATTATTTCCCAACTTACCAGGCATATTGATTTAACAAATAAATCTCGCTCATTGGTAAATCAAAGAAATAGATATTAAGTACATGTGCCCATTATTATATCGGGATTAAGAGCATGTACATCATAATATCTAAGGTCTGATTTGATTATATAGTCAGTATAAATCGAATCACCTCTAATCGGTCCTGCTCAATACACACAAAGTGTACTAGTGTAATTTTATAGTTAAGATAGATTAATATCAAATTACACTATAACCATTCCAATGGTTTGTTCAAATTCATCTCGGTTGTGAGCCACTACTTATACTTTACAAGGGGATGATAACATGATCTTCTGTGTAACACCACACACCATGTTATCTACAATATAAAGTAAAGGGCAATAGCATATATAACAAATATAGAATGCAAATAATGACCATGTGATTCTTATTCCAAAATATAGATGTTCATACAAAAGCTAGGTGATCCCGGCCCAGCTCACGAGCGGCTCGGTCGGCCAGCCTGGCGCCACGTCAAGGTCGAAATGAGATGGGGGTCCTCGGGACCCAGTGAATCATAAGGCCCGAGTAAGCGAGCAAGCCGATAGAGGCTAACCCGACCCAACTTGCTCAGGGACATCTAGAAGTTTTTGACCTGGGGAATCCTTGAACCCCCCCCCCCCCCCCGGCCGCTCGGCCCTGGGTCGGGTCGGGCAAACCAATCCTGAGCGCCCCTTAACCCGCAGCGCGCCCTCCAACTCGGCCGCTTGGTCACGTGACTCGGGAACTTACCTCGGGATCCGTCTTTCCTTCAGCCATACCTACTCTCTGACAGCACACTAGCAAAAGGTGGTACAGGGTCGGCACGAAGCTGACACATCTCAGGCCCAAATCGTGGATATCCCGCTGACACCTTGATCCCCCTGCCACCCTGTACCATACCCCTTGCGTTCTTGTTAGGCCGAGCGGCGCCTGACGACGCACATCGATGAGTCGGCAGTGCCCCTTATCTTATTTGGGCATGCAACGCCTCACCCTGCCACCACTGACCTCGCCTTGCCTTGCTCTCGCTTACGGCATGGAGTGGCAGGTCGGGCAGAAGCTGTCGGCTCCCCCGGCTATATAAGCCTCTCCTCTCCTCGTCGCATAGGTACGCGCAATAGTATTTCTGCTACTGTTTCATTGCCTTTGCTCCTCCACCACCGGGGACTAACTTTACCATCGAAGTGCCTTGCTGGGGACTTTTCCCGGCGGGTTCGCTAACGGTCTTTTTCTTGCATATCGGAGCCAGCATCAGCAACTCGCGACCTTTGGGAGACCCACGTGCTCTTGGGAGTCCACCTCGCTTCGCGACAGGATCACTAGGCTTTTAGTATACATCCTAACAACCCCCTCTCTTATTTGTGAAGGATAGATGGAGCGGTTGTATTCCCCGTTGGGTACTAGAGCCGTTGTGCTCCCTTTCTTGGAGTTAGAGGTTGTTCCTTCTTGTTCTTGGATGTTAGAGCGGTTGTGTTCTTTGAGGTCTTTGATATAGAGCGGTTGTGCTCCTCCTTTTCTTGACGTTCGGGATTAAGGTTATTCTCCCAGCATCCTATCCACTCGACCACTCATAGGAGATGGATGTCATAGTACGTACAGTTGTCACAACCCTTGCCTGGCCGGCCACACAAATATGTGTGATAGTTGTAGATTGGTGTGTAGGAGTGACACATATCATTGCATTATTTGCACACGATGCATCTTATATTTGTTTGAGCTATGATTGTTACATATGATTGACATGTATATATAATTGTTTGATTTGCATTTGTTATTTGGATCTATATTTGCTCAGTAGTATGAGTAAATTACTGAGGTATCATGGGGGTTTCTAATCATGCCCCGCAGGTGTGTTTTCGCATTTTAATATATACTCTATATTTTAGAGAATGTATACATTATTTCTGTCTGCTCTAATTATCTTATTTATACCAAGTATTTCTCTATTTGCAGTTCGATCCCGGACTTACCACCGCTTACTTTCCTTTTTGTTTCATGTAGTAGATAGTTGTGTCTCGTGCAGTCAGAAGAGGATTCATCTGCCGTCCCTTAGTCTCTAGTATTTCAATTTTGAGTTGTGTTGTATTTTCTAAAGATGTCGTTATTTTTATTTCGCTAGCAGACTTGTATTTATTTATTTCCATTGAACTTTGGGTTTATGACATTTCTTTTACAGAGTTTATTATGCTTATTGTTAACTGCGTGGATGTGATATTTAATTTTTATTGTTGTCAGTCGTGTGTGACTGTGTTTTATTTAAAAAAATGATGAACCAGGCAGCAGACAAATTGAACCTGGGGTGACCGGCCCGGCTCCACGGAAGTTTCCCGCCGATCACCAGGGTAAATCGAGAAACGCTCGAGGTCGGCAGTCTAGAAGCCCAGCGTCCCAGGGTTCGCGCCCCATTTGGAGGAAAAATTCCTACAAAATGCGACGTAGCTGGGGATCGACCGCGGATGCCTAGGTTAACAACTAGTTACCCTATCGCTGTATCATAGCCCCGGGGCAACTATGTTTTATTTAAGTATAGAGATGTATGTATATAAGATTTATATTGTCCGCCATACTCGGATGATGTTGCTTGATTTTCGAATAAGCATGAGCCTTGGGGCGTGACACATTCAATCTGTTCTGGGATTATGGTGCATCGGACAGACAATAAATAATCTCTTAAGTATTCGTAGTTTGATCCTTAGTTATGACAAATTTTATAAAAAAATTTCTTCTAAATAAAATATGTAATTATGAGATATTAAACTTCTTCACCGATACCTATTTCCTAATTTCGTGATGAATTGGAAAACTTCTATTAGACTTTAGATTTATATAAAAGGAGGATTCAGCCTTATTCAAGGCACATGTACATGTCAGATTAAATTAACTTATTCTTTAATTAGAAAGTTCCAGACTTCTGAGGTACCAATTAATTACAGTCTTCTGACAAATCTACAAATTAAAATTAGAACAAAAGAAAATATTTACTAGGATATAATTCTTTTTTTTTCCGCCCCGGATTAATAAAGAACAGATCGCCAACCTTGAAAAGTCAATCTTTTCTGATAATTTTTTAAAAAAATCATGCGATCTATTATGATATTAATCTTGCCGGATCGGATCGGTTCAACGTTACCAACTAGTTAATTATTTTTTTATGATATTAACCTGACTTATTGTTAAAACTCCTAATCTACCCAATTTACAAGTTGACCAAACGTGCTCATCGAAATAAAAAAGTCAACGCGCCAGAACATCCTTAATGGGCATCGTCTCCTCCGAGCTCGCCACCCACGCCCTGTCGAAAGCGTCGCTGCATGACTGAGCCAGCACCGTCAGCCCGAACACAATCTCACTGATCCTTAACCTCTCCGCCGGATCCTCCCGCGTGCACGCCCTCGCCATTGCCGCCACCGTCGCCGCGCCATCCACTGGATACAGCCCCTTCAACTTGGGGTCCATCCATCTCCTCAGCCTCTCCCCCTTCTCCTCCACACCCAGCACCGCCCTCATCTCCCTATCCTCCACGCCGTCCCTCCTCCCCGACAGCAGCTCCATCAGCAGCACCCCGAAGTCGAACACGTCCGCCGACGTCCGCAGCCCCACTGTCGCCGGCTTCGCCTTGGAGAAGTTCGATATCTTGGCCTTGTAGTGCGCGTCCAGCAGCACATTGCTGGATTTGATGCCACCGTGGACGATGCTCGGCCTCGTGTGCTCGTGCAAGTACTGGAGGCCGCTGGCCACGTCCAGCGCGATGTTGAGCCTCTGCCTCCACGACAGGCAGCTGACGGAGTCCGAAGAAGAGGCCTTCGCGAAGAGCCACTTGTCCAACGATCCGTTCTCTGCGAACTCATACACCAAGAAGCAGACCCCATCTTCGTGAATGGCGAATCCGGCCATCTTGATTAGATTCGTGTGGTTGACCATTTGAAAAATGTTTAACTCCTCTGCTACGTCGATGCCTTTCGCTCTCTTGATCGCGTAGACTTCGCCGTCGAGAGTGGCTTGGTAAACGGAGCCCTCGATCCAGCAAGCTGAGCTGAGATTCATGGTGGCTTCCATGATGGATTTGACGTCGAACGTGGCCGGCTTCTCGATGAACTGGGAGACGCCGGCCAAAATCTTGTTTCCCTTGGCTCTGGGGCTCAAAGCTTGGTTCTTGCTGGGAGCTAACTTCCTAGGCGACAGAAGTTCCCTGACGCCTTCCAAGTTTGACGTGGTGCGTGCCGCGATTTTATTGGGAGAAACCTTGCAGCAAGCGAGCACGAGTAAGGTACAAATCACCACCGCCGAAGCAGCACTGATCATGCTTGATAGAATGATGTCTTTCTTATTAGATTTCCCGCGGCGACCCCCGTCGGAGCTGGTGGTGGCGTTGGAGAATAGCACCGCGAGGCGCGGCTTTTCTTCCACCGGAACGAGAATTGGCTTATAGACGGCGGCGCTGAAATCTCTGTAGTTGTTGGCAGCTCTTATCTCCTCTGCTGAAGAATTCAGCACCTTGCTCAGCTCCGAAAGGTCGTCGCCGGCGGCCCACGTATAAGTAATGAGATAGTTGATGCCTCGCTCCGCCATGGCCTCGTCGTGGCACTTGCAGAACAACGGCACCAGCACGGCCTGCCCCGGCTTGAGCTCGGTCGGTTCTACCCCTGGGTTCAAGGCCTCCACGGTCAGGTAATCCGTGAGGTTTTCGAACTGGTAAGTGGAGACCACGTAGAAGTTGTCGCCGGATGCGATCCAGTACGTGACGTTCGCGAACGACCGGTTACCGGTGCATCCGCACTCGATCGGGATGACGATGAGCTGGCCGGGGAGGAACGTGATGGACTCGGACGGCAGACCGTTGGCTTCCTGTATGATCTGGCTGCTGGTTCCGAAGAGGTCGGAGATGTGGGTGAGATCGGTGTAGCCAGGCTGCGTCCGGTACAGGACGAAGGTATCGCAGGGATGTACCGGCGAAGTATCCGACGAGCAGGAAAATAGCGTAGCGTTGGTGTTGTTGGCCTGCGCGGCGGTCCGGTGGGTGAAAACGTCGGGAATTAGGATCAAAAGCAGAGCGGGGAGAAACAGGGGAGAGAACTCCATTGAAGCAGAGATCGACGCTTTGCTTTGTTTTCTGAGCTGAAGCGATCAATCGAGTAGTTGAAAAGATAAGCTCTGTTCCATGTTAATACAGCGCTTTCAAATGGTTTTTATTTTAATTTTAATTTTTTTGTCTTGATGCTTCTTTATGAGATGCTCTTTGTCTCGCTTCTTGTGTCACTAAAGCTTGTTTGATGCTCTTCCATCGCTGACTTGGTAAACTTGCAGTGTTTTAGAAGGCCAATTACATTGTCAAAGGCAGATTTGTTGATTGTTTCAGTTTCTTTCATGCCTTCGTGAGGCAGTTGGCAGAGGTTGAATTTTTTGTTTTAAAGAAAACGGTTGTCACTTGTCACTGTGACTCCTCCTCTAACACGGCTTAGTAATATATTGTTGTTTATGCGTTAGTGAACGCCAGTGCATAGGAACGGCTAATGCTCCAAGTTGCTAGATCGAGACAGAAAAGCCATCAAAATCCGGCAAGACGTGAGAGAAGGATTTGGGCACAGGAAACCATTTCAAATGGAGGGCAGATTATTTTATTTTATTTTTGTTTTTTTAATAAGATATGTAACTATCCGGTTTCTTTGACGGTTAAATCGCATTTGACGATCCTTTTGGCGATCTTTATGTCATCGATTGATGACCGTCGGTCGTGCTGTTACTCACTAGAACTTCCTACCTTCTGACAAGTAGATTTTTGTCTTATCACGATTCAAATTCTAAACTTGCAAACTTAAATAATAGAGTTTATGAATTCGGACAGTACATAGGAACGGCTAATACTCCAAGTTGCTAGATCGAGACAGAAAAGCCATCAAAATCCGGCAAGACGTGAGAGAAGGATTTGGGCACAGGAAACCATTCAAATGGGCAGATTATTTTATTTTATTTTTGTTTTTTTAATAAGATATGTAAAGACCCGGTTCCTTTGACGATTAAATCTCATTTGGCGGTCCCTTTGACGATCTTTATGTCGTCAACCGACGACCGTCGACTGTGCTGTTACTCACTAGGACTTCCCACCCGTGGCCAGTGAAGGGATTCGAACTCTAGACCTCCAAATTTAAGTACTAGAGTTCTATACTTAAGCTTGGAGGTCTAGAGTTCGAATCTTGGCGAATACAAAAATCTACTGAGGAAGTCCTAGTGAGTAACGGCACGGCCGACGGTCGTCGGTTGACGACATAAAAATCGCTAAAGGGGCCGCCAAATTAGATTTGGCCGTCAAAGAGACCAAGGGGTCGAGTCGTTACAAGATAAGCATCATCAAGCTACAAGCTTGATGCTAAAGGGACGTTGGGCTTCTAGACCGCCCACTCTGAGCACTTTTTGATTTACCCTGACGGTCGATGAAAAATTTTTATGAGGTCGGATCGGTCATCTAAGGATGAAAAAACCTAGTTAATTTATTTTTTTAAATGGACCAAGCCTTTGCTTCGTTACTCCTCCCCGGCATTGTGAAGCCAAAGAGGTAATAGAGAATTTAGGGGAAGAAAGAAGTGAGAAGAAATCTTGAACTATTCATCAGCGACAGTGAGTATATAAGTTTAGTTTATAGTTGGGCATCCTGACTTTACTCGAATTTGATACGATCCATGATAATAGCTACGTCTTAATTATCAGTACACCATGTGAAAACATGAATCTAACATAAAAAAAAAAATTAATGAGGTTAGTAAATATTGAATTTCGGATGATCGGTTCGATCCCATATAAATTTTTCATCGGCCGGTAGGATAAATCGGAAAGTACTCATGGCAGGCGAATTAGAAGCCTAATATCCCAAAATTCGCACTCCATTTCAAGAAAAAATTCTTACAAAATACGTTGTAGTTAAGTATCGAATCGTAAATATCTAAGATGATAATTAATCACCCTTCCAGTGCACGACCTGAAGCCGAATCTAACACCATAAAAAAATGTTGGACTAGGTAATAGACAAACCTGGGGTGATCGGCCCGGCCCCATAGAAGTTTTCCACCGATCACCAGGGTAAATCGAGAAGCTCTCGCGGTGGGCGGTCTAGAAGCCCAGCGTCCCAGGATTCACGCCCCATTTGGAGAAAAATTCCTACAAATACGCTCGTCATAGCTGGGATCGAATTATGAATGTTTGGATAGTGACTAGTCGCCTTACCACTTCACCATAACTCCGGAGGCCCGAATCTAACACCATAAAAAAAATGTTGGAGCAGGTAGCAGACGAACTTGGGGTGACCGGCCCGGCCCCACGGAAGTTTCTCACCGGTCACCAGGGTAAATCGAGAAGCGCTCGCGGTGGACGGTCTATAAGCCCAGCGTCCCAGGATTCGCGCCCCATTTGGAGAGAAAATTCCTGCAAATACGCCGTAGCTAGGGATCGAATCATGAATATCTAGGATAGCGACTAGTTGTCTTACCACTCAGGGGCGGAACTAGAATATTAATTCAGTATAGACAATTAACAACATAATATAATTTATTAAAAAGATATAAAATTTTATAATTATAAATCATCACAAAATAATTATCTTACAATTGTTCTTTTCGAGTCTTCATATTTTGAAACCTTTGTACAATAGCTTCATTGTCAACTGATAGAAATATATTTTTTTCTACGTAAACAATGAGATTATCATTCATTCAACCATCACTCATTCGATTACGCAAGGGCGATTTTGGGTCACGAAGGGGAAAAAAAATAACGTTTCATTTTTTATCTGCTTGCCGAATTGCCGTGTTCTACTTTTCAACATTTTTTTCTATTTTTTAAATTTATTATCATGACCTTTTCGACTTTTTCTTTTTATCTTGTTATTATTTTTTGTTTACTATTAAAATTTTGTTGTGGGGCCCAGTGTGGGCAGCTGCCCACACTGGGCCTTAATAGGCTCCGCCCCTGTTACCACTGCACCATAGCCCCAGAGGCCTGAATCTAACACCATAAGGCCTGAATCTAACACCATAAAAAAAAATGTTGAACCATATAGCAGACGAACCTGGGGTGATCGGCCTGACCCCACGGAAGTTTCCCACCGATCACCAGGGTAAATAGAGAAACGCTCGTGGTGGGCGGTCTAGAAGCCCATCGTCCCAGGGTTTACGCCCTATTTGGAAGAAAAATTTCTGCAAAATACGCCGTAGCTAGAGATCGAACCGTGGTAGCTAGGGATCGAACCGTGGATGCATGAGATAGTGACTAGTTGCCTTACCGCTGCACCATAGCCCCGAGGTCCGAATGTAACACCATACTGGCATAAAAGGCGATTCGCTCGCCCCCAACACCCCCGCCAACCCGTCCCAAGACCAATACGAAGGAGGTAAATCACGAGGGCTACTAGCCCGGATGCTGTGGCTAGTGCATGGGGAGGGTGGGTATACTGGCTTTGCCAGGATTTGACCCCTAGACCTCTTGGTGGCAATACCCACGTACTAACTATCAATCCATCCTGTGGGAACCCGAATCTAATACCATGTTGGTGGCAAAAGATGATTCGCTCGCCCCAGCGGCCCCGTCAATCCGTCCCAGAGCCAACACGGAAGAGGTAAATCACGGAGATTACTAGTTCGGATGTTGTGGCTTGCACGTGGGGAGGATGGGCATGCCGACTTTGTCAAGATTTGATCCGAGACCTCTTGGTGGCAGAATCTAACACCATGTTGATCTTTGTGTTTGTGGTCAATGAATGCAACATGCCTTGTCAAATCCCTAGGCCCCTTCGAATGCAGCTCACGTGAACTTTGGTTCTCCAGGCCTAAAGTTCAGAAGAGATTCTCAATGCCACATGTCCTTTGGCCTCGTCGTCCCTGCACCTGCATCTCTGTAATTTTAATCTCTCACCGCTGCTCATGCATGCGATTCCTCAACATCACCCAGCCACAAAGAGACACCGCCACTTCATTCTCTCTTCCGTCTTCTTCGGGGCAGTCCAAGCATTAAAAGAATCACGAAGGAACTTAATTAATCAGAAAGAGCCGCGCAGAGAAGAGAAAGGAGAGAGCAAGATGAGATACGAGAAGCTCAGCGAGCATGGAGCAGAGGCAGATGCAGAGTCCACGAAGCAGCTGATGCCAAATAATGGGAGCTTTGTTTCATCTTCAACGTGGTGGAATGAGGACTGCAGTAGCCGCAGATACAAGCACTACCGTAAGATTTGCAGTGAGTCCGCCAGGGAGAAGAAGAGGAAGCAGATGAGGAGCAGGAAGAAGAAGATGATGGGCAAAAGCTCTTCCTGCTTTGGATTCAGAACGATGCTGGATTGCCTGCTCTCTTGTGTGGTGAAGGTTGATGTCATAGAGCATTAAGATGCATATGACTTTTTTATTGGAAAGTTTGTGAGTGTTCTTGATGCAGATGCTTTGGCGCCAGGATCTTGAGCATTGTTTTTGCCATGGAGGGAAGTATGAGAGTGAATTTGATGAAAATGTAGTAATTGTATGATCTCTTAAGCAATATATCTAGTACTCTTAACTTTTCCCAAATTTTTCAAAATTTTATCCTAATTTTCTGAGGATTATTGCAAAAAAAATGATTATGCTCATCAAGACCTACGCCTCTGATCATAAATCACAGTGATCTAGTATGAATATCTCACCGCGATGAATGGCAAGAGAAATTCACCCGACGGCGGTCTAAAAATCTCACCATCATGGCCCGGCGGGAGAAATCTAACCCGGCATAAAGAACAATGACGACAAGGTATTTTCCTAAATTTCTTCTCATAGAGTGATGATTTCCTATATAGAGTTACAAATATCAAAGGGTTCGTTAGGAGTTGCTCAGGCTAGATCACTCGAATTTCTAAGTTAGCATGGAAATTTTTATAGCACTGAAAAGAAGATAGTAAACGTATAGGATAATAAAGAATATGACCTCCCTCCTTTATTTTGGTGCTTTCCCTCTCTTATAAGGGCATCTTCAATGCTAACATTTTCAAAACTTTGTAAAAATAGAAAAGGTTAATAAAAAAGCTTAAATGAGTGGAGAGGTAAGGTTTGAGGTTTTTAGTTGAAGAGCAGTCTGAATTTTAAACCTATCTTTTTCATAAAGGCGAAGCCAATTATTAATAATGATATTTAATCAATGAAAAATGAAATTATTTTTATGAAGCATTTAATTATAATATTTTATTTTATGAATAATTAATAATTATAAAATTATATTTATTTCTTTTAAAAATAAATATATTCGATAATAATTAAATTAAAAATCATAAGTTAATTAAATATTAAATAAAAATATAAATTAAACTAAATTAAAATTCATAAGTTAATTAATAATTAATTAAACATTATAAATTAATTAATTAAAAATTATAAATAAATTAAAGATCATAATTAATTAAAATATTAAATGAAAATTATCTAGAGATATTAAATAAAAAAATAAATAAAGATATGTGATTTGTAATGTATGGCTCATCAAAAAGTTGTATGGAGGTTTTTTGATTGTAGAGAATAATAGGTTTAATTTTATATTTATGATTGTTAGTATATAATAAAAAATTATTTATATAAGGGTAGAATTTGTCTAGGGTAGAATTAGTTTTTTTAATTTGTTATTACTCGTCTATTTATATCTCCTCTTCGTATGTAAACCCTAAGTTTTATAAATATAATTATTTAGCCATCGTTTATTTTCTTCTTTCTATTGTCTCTCTCTCCTTCTCTTTGCATCATTTTTAGATTATATTTGTATTATTTTCATGGTATTAGAGCATGGTCCTGCCAAATCGAAAAGTTTGAATTTGAAAGGATTTCAATGCATCATTGAGATTTGTGATTTTCAAATGTCTGAAGGTCGATCATTATGAGGTTTCTTCAGCATTTTCTATACCATTGTTGGTTTAAAAAAAATCGACCTATTGCATTTGTAGAAGAATTATATTTTCTTAAGTTTTAACCGTTAGATCGCTCTGAAACTTTGAGGGAAAGTTCATCGCACCCAGGTAGGGGTGAGTATTCGGTTAAAACCGAACCGAACCGAACCGAATAGACCGAAAACCGAATAAACCGAATTTTTTCCAAAAAACCGAACCGACCGAATTTGTGAATCAAAACCGAGAAAACCGAACCGAAAAAAAATCGGTTAATTCGGTTTTTAACCGAATTAACCGATTTAACCGAATAATTTTGCCCCTAATCCAATTTTGTATATTTTAACCCTAATCCAATTGTAACTGATTCGAACAACAATTTTTTCCTTTCAAAAAAAAATAAAGATAATTAATATATTATTTAATATTTACAATTTAGGGATTTTAAGATTTATCTTTTAGGCTTTTTCATATTTTAATTACATATATACATATTAATATATTATTTAATATTTAGACCACCCAGTAGCAGGCCAGTGGCCCAGCAGCCATGCACTGCATACTGCAGTGCAGAGGCAGGTCCGCAGTCCACAGGCTGCAGCAGCCGCCAGCCCATCCTGCGGTTCCAGCCTCACGGCCCATCAACCGAATAATTCGATTTGTTCGTTTAACGAATAACAGGTGAAAACCGAAACCGAACGATATAACCGAATAACGAATTTAAAAACGAGTTAACGAAATTTCGAATTAACCGAACCGAAATTAAAAAATCAGTTGGTTCGGTCGATTTATTCGGTTTACCCGAATTTTTGCTCACCCCTACACCCAGGGCTACATTTTGAAGGTAGAGATCGGATTATGAGTTTTTGAAATCTATTTGACGACTGAAAAATATGACTATTGATTCTGTCTTCTTAGAAATATGATAGTCAATCTCAACAATGATTCTTTAAATTTGGAGCATCCAATATGGTAACAGTAATTCCTTCTACAGACTCTGAAGAGACTCAGTCATCCAATGTGGCAATTGCAGCTTTTGCCAAACAGTTTCAAAAGTTTCTTGCATCTCATCCACATGTCATATTTGCTTCTTCTCACAAAGGTTAACCCTCTAATGGTACCTCAGGTATACCTTCCACTATCTGGATCCTTGATTCTGGAGCTTAGCATCATATGTCGTTTAATGTCAATTCTTTTGTATCTATAAATTCTTCTCCTTCTATGTCGGTCATGATCGCAGATGGTTCTCCCATTCCATTAGCTGGTGTTGGCTATATTTCTACATCTAATTTATCTCTGTCTAATGTATATCATATTCCTAATCTTACTTTGAATCTTGTCTCAGTTGGTCAATTATATGATTTTGGTTTCTCAGTTTCTTTTACTTCATATTCTTGTTATGTGCAGGATCTGCGATCTCAGAAACAGATTGGGATAGGCCATAGACAGGGGGGACTATATGTATTAGAACAACTAAAAGTTTCAGATGTTGCAACATCCAATATTGATTTGTCATCCTTTCAATTAAACTCTACTTCTTCTTATTTTAATTTATTTGTGGCATTCTCGTCTTGGACATGTTTCTTCTTCTCGTTTGAATTACTTAGCTTCTAAAGAAAATTTAGAAAAATAGTAAACTCATGATATTTTAGATTGTTATGGTTGCAAATTGGCAAAATACTCTACCTTACCTTTCCATAAAAGTGTCTCTGTTTCTCTTGCACCATTTGAATTAGTTTATTCTGGTGTGTGGGGTCCAACTTCAATTCATACACCTGGTGGATCCCGTTACTATATTTTCTTTATTGATGATTGTACTCGTTACACTTGAGTCTATCTTATGAAACATCGTTCTGATTTCCTTGGTATCTATTATATGTTTCGTGCCATGGTAAAAACTCAATATAATGTTGTTATTAAATGTTTTTGATCTAATTTGGGTGGTGAATATACATCTAATCTTTTTTCTGAACTACTTGTCTCAGATGGTACACTTCATCAAAGTTCTTGTACTGATACTCCTGAACAAAATTGTGTTGTTGAAAGAAAAGATAGACATATTGTTGAAACTGCACGTTCTATCTTGTTATATGCATATGCTTCTAGTGAGTTCTAAGGGAAGCTATTCTTACTTTAGTCCATTCTATCAATAGAATTCCATCTTCTATTACATCTAGATTGTCACTTTTTTTTAAAAAAACTACATTGTTATGTTCCTGATTATTCTGTCTTAAGAGTTTTTGGATCCACATATTTTGTCCTCCGTCCTCATATTGAACGTAGTAAACCTAGTTCTCGGTCCGCTCTTTGTATTTTCCTTGGTTATGGCGAGGGTTAAATAGGATATCGATATTATAATCCAGTTAGTCAAAAACTCTATGTCTCATGTCATATTATTTTTTTGAACTCATTTCATTCTATTTCATTCCCTCTAACACTCCTAATCTTAGAAAATCTGATCTCACATGTTTTGATCCTTTTTGCACAGACTCCGAAGATATGTCATCTCATGTTTCCCCACAATTAGACCACCCTAGCATCTCTTCTTCTAATGATGCTATTTGCAGGATTGACACTCATACAGATTCTGGTCATCACTTCTTGATGATCCCCCTGCTCCTACTGTTTCTCATAATGCTCCTGTGATAGCAGATTCTCCTCCTCGTTACCCTTAACGATCTCGTAAGTCTATTCAATTGCTTGATTTTGTGTATTCTACTTATTCTAGTTCTTTTTTTTTCTTTTTGGCTTCTATTCACCAATTGTCTAAGCCCTCCTCTTATAGAAAGACTATTCTTGACTCTCTTTGGTAGCAAGCTATGACGGAAGACCTTTCTGCTTTGTATCAATTAGGTACTTGGAAGCTTGTTTCTCTTCCTTTGGGGAAGTGTGCGATTGGTTCTCGATGGGTGTATAAGATCAAAACTAATCTGATTGGTCAGTTGAGCAATATAAAGTTTGTTTATTTGGTTGCTAAAGGATTTTCCCAACAATATGACAAGGATTATGAGGAAACCTTTACTCCAGTTTCCAAGCTTGTTACTATCCATACTCTTATGATAGTTGCATCTGTTCGTCAGTGATTTATTTTTCAGATGGATGTTAAAAATACTTTTTTAAATGGAGATCTTCAAGAAAAAATTTACATGATATCTCGACTAGGTGTCACTTACAATCCTGGTGAAGTTTGAAGACTAAAAAAGGCTCTTTATGACCTTAAACAAGCTTCTCATACATAGTTTGACAAGTTCTCTATTGTTATTAGATCTCTTGGCTTTCTTCTAGTCAGCATGACTCTGCTCTTTTTGTTCATTGTATTTCGTCAGGTCGTATGTTACTCTCTCTTTATGTTGATGATATGATTATTACAAGGAACGAGATAAGTGGAATAGAAGAATTAAAACTGCATTTGAGTCTTTTCAGTTATTTTTTGGGGACTTGAGGTAGCTTATTCTCCTCGTGGTTATCTTCCCTCACAATCCAAATATATTTGTGACATTCTAGAGCAAACTCATTTATCTGACACTCGCATTGTAGATACTCCGCTTGAGATTAATACTTGGTACTATTTGACTGATGGTATTCCCTTACCGGATCCTTTTTTATATCGCACTTTAGTTGGTAGTCTAGTATATTTAACTATCATTAGACCTGACATTGCTTATATTGTACACATTGTCAGCCAGTTTGTTGCTTCTCCCATTTCAGTACATTGAGGAGTTGTGCTTCGTATCCTTCGATATTTTCAAGGTATCTAGTTTCATAGTCTTTTTTAACCTTCCACTTCTATATTTGAGTTGCATGCCTATTCATATGTAGATTGGGGTGAAGATTCTACAGATTGTAAGTCTGACAGAATTTTATATATTTTTTTGGAGATTCTCTTATATCTTGGAAGAGTAAAAAGAAAAATATTATCTCTCGTTCATCTACCGAAGCAGAATATTATGCTATGACTTCTACTACTATTGAATTGTTTGTTTAAGTTGGTTACTTGTTGAAATGTGTGTTTTTCTCTTGAACCCTACTCTTATGCATAATGACAACTCTAGTACTATTCAAATTACAACACCAAGTATATCGAGATTAATTGTCATCTCACTCGACATCACTATCAGAATGATATCATCACTTTGCCATTTATCTCATCCTTCATGCAAATTGCAGACTTGCTCACCAAGGCGCATTTCACTGTACATTTTTAATTTCTGGTTAAGAAACTCTCGATGTTTTTTGTTAAAGTATCGTGAGTTTGAGAGCGGATGTTAGTATATAATTAAAAATTATTTATATAAGGATAGAGTTTGTCTAGGATAAAATTAGTCTTTTTAAATTGTTATTACTTATATATTTATATCTCTTCTTTCTATGTAAACTCTAAGTTTTATGAATACAATATTTAGTCGTCATTTATTTTCTTCTTTCTCTTGTCTCTCGCATTCTCTTTGCATCGTTTTTAAATTATATTTGTATTGTTTTCAATGATGTTCCATATTGGGAACTACAAAAAACGCTCGTTGAAAGGTTTAGTGATTGGAGATGTTCTAATAAATTTTTATACTTGTGATGTGGTATTGACGTGACATATTGAAAATTACAAAAACAACTTATTGAAATGTTTAACGATTGGAGATGACCTAAAGAAAAGTCCACAATCTTCAATAAAGGTTATTCATGAACATTGAAGGAGCATTAAGAGGTATTAAGGAGCTTTAAAATATTCAAGGAGCATTAAGGAGTACTAAAACATTCTAGGAGCATTAAGGAGTGTTTTGTAAGTTTTATGTTGATCAAGTCAAGAGATATACCATATGAACGTTGTATTGATCGAACCTTGACCTTGTCACATGACTTCTTTGTTGACCAGGTCAAGGACCCGCCACATAGACGCTTACTTATCTCCATATCACACAAGGTCAACTTATTTCCGACCGTCAAATAGTTAGGGATGGAGAAGTTTTTCTCCTAGAATATACGTCCATTAAATATTAATCCCAATCTATCATAGCTAGTAAATTTATCATCCCCTAATTTTCTTGAATGTTATTAAACTTTGCTAGAGAAGAGAAAATTTCAGTTCTCCCTACACCTCTTGTTACCATAGTATATAACAATAACTAATCATTATCGTATTAATTTTAAATAAATTTTTTTCATAATTTCATGACTTAAACTTTAAATAATATTTCTGAGAACAGTTTGTAGGGTGATATACAGAAGCAATAGATTTAAAACTGCAATTTTATTTAAAATGTTTTTTTAAAACAAAATATTATTTTATAATAAAGCAATGAATCTACGACAATTTACTTAATCTTGTAATTAAATTTATAAAATATCCCAATTAAATTACCAAATTAAATATTTATTTTCAATTTTATCATCACCAATTGACTGATAAAAATTACGAATACCTTCATTCTGCACCGCTGCAAAAATCATAATTAGAAAACAGTCAACATTTCATTTATTTATTAAAATTTATTTTAGATAAAATGATTAACAAATCAAACGATTTCGAAATTATATAAAATTAATTCTTACATATATGATTTATATGGTTTATTCTCCTGATTATATGGATGCTCTCAAATATCAATTTAACTTAATATATTAAGTTTAGTGATTTTTGAAACACGAATTTGATTTTTTAAAAAATTCAATTCATACTCAAAAAATCACTACTCTCAATATATTAGGTTAAATTGATATTTGAGGGCGTGCATATAATTAAGAGAATTAGATAAATATATAGGAGGTAGTTTCATATCAACCAAGGTCGTTTAGTCAATCTATCGGTTCATTTGGTCTATCAACTAATTTTGGACAAAATCGACGGATGGACCAAACGAATCGGCTGATGGATCAAACAACCTCGAATTAACATAAAACTAACTCTTATATTTTATTCTAATTTTTTTTATTATATTCATGCCTTCAAACATTAATTTAACTTCGGCTTTTTACCAAAGGACGTATCAAGGCGTACCATGTTTCATTATTACCAAAGGGCGCACCTATTTTAGTGAACTTCTTCTTATACCCCTCCCGCTAAATATTGCATGTTTTTCTCTTTCTCTTTCTCTTTTTCAGTAACGAATTCCGAGACATCTAAATATGTTTTTTCAGACTTTTCATTTTAAAATAATATATTATGGATTTGGCTAAAAAACGTAAGGTAAAGAAAGAAAAAATATTTCAGTTAAAAAAACATCTCTTCCAACGTGATTTCAAAAATATAAAGAGATGATTTTTAATATTTGATTATATATATATTAAATAATATTTAATAAATATATTAATATATAAAAAACCTATCAAAATACGTAATTTCATATTCAAACGCGGGGCCTGAAATCACGTTAGGAGGGGACTTCAGGCCCTGCGTGCACTGCAAATTTTTTTATTTTAAAAATATTTTTTATAATATTTAATCATGATTTATTAAATTAAATAAAAATATCAATAGTTCTAAGAGATGATATTTTTGGTGTCCAAACTTCTAATGATTATAAATTATGTTGCAATAGGAGTTTTTTAGGTCTATAAGTGAGTTTTCACCAAAATCCACTGATAGACCTAGGATATTTGGATTTCTCAAAACTCAGTATCAATAGTTAGAGTTGAGCTAGGAGATGATATTTTTGGTGTCCAAACTTCTAATGATTATAAATTATGTTGTAATAAGAGTTTTTTAGGTCTATCAGTGGGTTTTCACCAAAATCCACTGATGAACTTAGGATATTTGGATTTCTCAAAACCCAATATCAATAGTTAGAGTTGAGTTAGGAGATGATATTTTTGGTGTCCAAACTTCTAATAATTATAAATTATTTTGCAAAAGGAGTTTTCTAGGATGAATCAGTGAGTTTCGGTGAAAACCCACTGATAGACCTAGGATACTTGGATTTCTCCATACTTGATATCTCTATTTAGAATTTACTTAGGAGATGTTATTTTTGATGTGCAAACTTAGTATCAATAATTTTCAGTTATGTTCTCTAACCGTATCAGTTGGTACAGAAAGATGTATAAATATGACTACATTTTGGGCACAAACATCTCTTTCAACATATTTCAAAAATATAAAAAGATAATTTTTATATTTGATTAATATAAATTAATATAATAAATAATATTTAATAAATATATTAATATATAAAAAAACCTATCAAAATATGTGATTTCAGATTCAAACGTAGAGCCTGAAGTCACCCTAGGAGGACACGCAGGGTCTGAAGTTAAATGACTTTAGACCCTCCAGACCCTGCATTTGAATATGAAATTACGTGTTTTGATAGGTTTTTTATATATTAATATATTTATTAAATATTATTCAATATATTAATTTATATTAATCAAATATTAAAAATCATCTCTTCCCTCCTAGGATGACTTTAGACCCTGCGTTTGAATCTGAAATCATATGTTTTTATAGGTTTTTTTATATATTAATATATTTATTAAATATTATTTATTATATTAATTTATATTAATCAAATATAAAAAATTATCTTTTATATTTTTGAAATCATGTTGAAAGAGATGTTTGTGCCCAAGATGCAGTCATATTTATACATCTTTATGTGCCAACTGATACGGTTAGAGAACATAACTGAAAATTATTGGTACTAAGTTTGCACATCAGAAATAACATCTCCTAAGTAAATTCTAAATAGAGATATCAAGTATAGAGAAATCCAAGTATCCTAGGTCCATCAGTGGGTTTTCACCGAAACCCACTGATTCATCTTAGAAAACTCCTTTTGCAACATAATTTATAATCATTAGAAGTTTAGACACCAAAAATATCATCTCATAGCTCAACTCTAACTATTGATATTGGGTTTTGAGAAATCCAAATATCCTAGGTCCATCAGTGGATTTTGGTGAAAACTCACTAATAGACCTAAAAATATCCTATTGCAACATAATTTATAATCATTAGAAGTTTGGAAATCAAAAATATCATCTCCTAGCTCAACTCTAACTATTGATAATGGGTTTTGAAAAATCCAAATATCCTAGGTCCATCAGTGAGTTTTGGTGAAGACCCACTGATAGACCTAAAAAACTCTTATTGCAATATAATTTATAATCATTAGAAGTCTAGACACCAAAAATATCATCTCTTAGAACTATTGATATTTTTATTTAATTTAATAAATCATGATTAAATATTATAAAAAATATTTTTAAAATAAAAAAATTTTCAGTGCACGCAGGGCCAGAAGTCATCTAACTTCAGGCCCACGTAGGGCTTGAAGTCGGATCTCCTAGCGTGATTTCAGGCCCTGCATTTAAATATGAAATTACGTGTTTTGATAAGTTTTTTTATATATTAATATATTTATTAAATATTATTTAATATATTAATTTATATTAATCAAATATTAAAAATCATCTCTTTATATTTTTAAAATCATGTTGGAAGAGATGTTTTTTTAACTAAAATATTTTTTCTTTATTTACCTTATGTTTTTTAGCCGAATCCATAATATATTATTTTAAAATGAAAAGTCTGAAAAAGCATATTCAGATGTCTCGGAATTCGTTACTGAGAAGAGAAGAGAAAGAGAAAGACATGCAGTACTTGGTGGGAGGGGAATAAGAGGAAGTTTACTTAAATATGTGCACCCTTTGGTAACAATGAAACCATGATACGCCTTTTGGTAAATACCAATTCTTAGGTACGCCCTTTGGTAAAAAGCCGATTTAACTTAATATATATATTGAGAGTAATGATTTTTTGAACACGAATTCGATTCTTTTAAAAAATTTAATTCGTGTTCAAAAAATCACTACTTTCAATATATTGAGTTAAATTGATGTTTGAGAGCGCGGATATAATCAGGAGAATTGGATGAATACATAGAGATAATTTCATATTAATCTGAGGTCGTTTGGTCAATCTATCAGTTCGTTTGATCTATTAATCGGGTTTGGATAAAATTGATTGATGGACCAAATGAACTGGTTGATGGACTAAATAATCTTAGATTGATATGAAACTATTTTTATATTTTAATTTAATTCTTTTAATTATATTCATATTCTTAAATATTAATTTGATTTGATATATTGAAAGTAATGATTTTTTTAACATACGATAGATTGGGAAAATCTAATTGAATGTAGTGCCCACAAACTTCAATTACACCGCTTCGCTTCACTCTCCCGCCGATGGAACGCTACTCATTCGCATATCCCATTCCATCGAACACACGGAGAGAGTTGCGTCGGAGGATAATGGAGATGGTCTCCTTGTGCTCGCAGTAGTGCGCAGATCGACTCCCCTCTGTTAGGACCAAAATGAAATTAGATATCACCACAATGGCATGATATTGTCCAATTTGGGCCTAAGCACTCATGGTTTTGCTCTTGGGCTCTCCCAAAAGGCCTCTTGCCAATGGAGATATCATATTTCTTATAAACCTATGATCTTTCCATGTGTTTTTCAATGTGGGACTAAGTTTGCACTCTTGCAACCCCTAACACCCTCGAACGTGGACTTCCGTGGATACGTCAGGTCACCATATCCGGCCGGTTCCTTCATTTTCTGAGAACGATGAGCCTTCGCGATGAAAATCCCCTTTCCATATCGGTTTCCACCCTTGGCGTCTAGGTAATTTTTGACTATCCTTTTTCTCTAGATTCCCTTCGTTTCTTTGGCCTAGCTTCCTCGCGAGAAGGGTCGTAGCTTCTGCAATTGATCACTTTCGTATTCGGTTGAGCTGTGATTGCTTTCCGATCTCTAGCGTGCCCGATTTCAGGGCGATAGGTAATATCTATAGGCAGATGAGTCGGCATTGGCGTAGAACATGCGTCAAAATCATATCCTTTTAGTTTCGAGGCAGTAATTCATTTCATGTGGAGATGAGTACAAGTAGAAGTACATGAAGGAGATCGGAGGATCAAACATTAAGGCTCAAAGTCGGTCCTTTGAGTCTTTTTCAGAAATAGTCTTGCAAAATGGAATGTTGTAGGGAATCTGCCCAGTGGCGTCGTGCTGCAAAATCCGTGAAGTGGAACAAACTTGGATGCTATTACCCCAGTTAGACCTTCCGTGGTGAAGGGAGTGTTCTTACCTAGGTTTAGTTAAATTCTATTACCACGATGGGATGAGTGCTCTTTCCGTGGTGGAGGTGAATTCTCTTATCCCGGCATGCTCTTAGCTCAGTGGAGGTTAATTGATAGACCATTGTGTTTTCTCCTAACCGCATGAATTCTAGAAAACCAAATAAGAACTCGAAGAGAAAACATAATATATATAAGTATGGATCTATTGTTTCATCGAATCATGACATAACATAAATAAAAAACATAAACCGAAAGACAAAGAACCTAATTGATTAGTCATCGTCTGTGTCGTGGCGTCTTCGGCTTGATCCCTGTGGAAGAAAAAATGTAACGGAAAGAAGGAGAATCTTCCAAGGAGCTTAGGGTTGACGGCGCCGTAAAGTTTCTTGTCAATGGGGAACAAGAAATTAGATCAAGATAATACCTAAACCCTTGGGGACCTCCCCTTTATATAGAAATCCAATCTGTTATCAACCCATAGATAATAACAGATTGGTCTAAAGGGTTCTATACATTGAACCCACATCCAATAATCCGAAACCCAATAAACATAAGTTAGATCATTTTAAGGGCTCAGATTGTATTTACATGTGTAACTTATAAATAAACCCACCTAATAGGGATAATAATAATATCCAACAATCTCCCACGTGGGCTATATGTGAGTTGTATCGTAAATACAAGCAAAACTTTACTTGATATCAAACTTTATGGGTACAAGATACGCCTATAAACAATCTGGTCCATTAACTTCATTGGTATATGACTAAAGTGGTCATAGCTATTGTATATGATCGTAACAAGCCCCAATAGTAATCACAATACCAATGTCATTAACGACATAGATCAAGATGCGGATGTATAGAGTAGAAATTACATGAAATGTGATCAGTACATGCCAATTTCCAACTGGTCCAAAGTGACTCAAAAGAGTCTGATCATATTTGCAAATACCTTATGCTAAACAGCAACAGCAAATCAAGATCCAAACTTTATGATTCCAAAAGAAATCTGTATCATATTTACAAACACCAAATGCTAAATAGCAATAGTAAATCATGATATCGTATTCAGAGTGTCAAACAAACATATGAATCCCCATTAATATTTCGAACCTGAAGTACGTACAATAATCAAAATAAAATATTTGTCTTTATTAACATAGAGCAATAAAATAAATACAGACTCCCACTAGATGAGTTCTTCTTCCATAAGAAGAACTCCCATATCCACAACATGCGCATGAAACACCTTGGGCACCAAGCCTTTGGTGAGTGGATCGGCCAACATGGAATCTGTGCAGATGTGCTCTACCATAATCTGGCGACTCTGAACTCTCTCTTTAACCGCTAGAAACTTAATCGATGTGCTTGGACTTCGACGAACTACGGTTGTTCTTGGCATAAAGTTCTACAGCTTTATTATCACAGTAGATCCTCAGTGGCATGTCAATGCCATCAATGATATGCAATGCTGTGATGAAGTTCCGCAGCCAAATCCCGTGATTGGATGCTTCATAGTATGCTACCAATTCTGCCTCCATAGTAGAAGTAGCTACTAGCGTCTGCTTGACGCTCTTCCAAGATATAACCCCTCCAGCAAGCATGAAGATATAGCCTGAAGTGGACCTCCTGCTATCTAAGCATCCAGCAAAATCGGAGTCTGAATAACCAATCACCTGTAGATGATCTGACCTTCGATACATGAGCATGTGTCTTTTAGTTCTTTGCAAATATTGCATCATTCTTTTAATTGCTTTCTAGTGTGACGGTCCTAGGTTATTAACAGATCTGCCTAATATCCCAACTACAAATACTATATCTGGTCGAGTGCAAACTTGTGCATACATGAGACTTCCCACTGCTGATGCATATGGGAATTGTTCCATCTCCTTTATTTCAAGTTCAAGTCGTAGACACTGCTATAAACTGAACTTGTCACCTCTTGACACAGGTGTGTCACCAGGTGCACAGTTCTGCATGTCATACCTTATAAGCACCTTCTCAATATAGGCTTGTTGTGAAAGTCCAAGAATGCCTCTTGATCGATCACGACAGATCTGATTGCCTAGAACAAAAGATGTTTCACCAAGATCTTTCATTTCAAATTTACCAGAAAGAAATGACTTGGTTTCATGCAGTAGATCCTTATTATTGCTCGCAAGCAATATATCATCCACGTACAAAACAAGTATAACAAACTTGCTCCCACTGAACCTGACATATATGCACTGATCAACGGGGTTCTCTTTAAATCCAAATGAGATAACCACTTGATTAAATTTCCGGTACCATTGACGGATGCCTGCTTTAATCCATAAATGGACTTCTTTAATCTACATACTAGGTGCTTTGAGTCTAAGGACTCAAAGTTCTCCGGTTGCACCATATATATAGACTCCTCTATGTCTCCATTAAGGAATGCAGTCTTTACGTCCATTTGATATAGCTCCAAATCAAAATGAGCTACAAGTGCCATGATTACCCTAAGGGAATCTTTCGTCGACACAGGTGAGAAAGTCTCCTTATAATCAATGTCTTCCTTTTGAGTGAATTCCTTGGCAACAACACGAGCCTTATACCTTTCGATATTGCCCTTCGAATCTCGCTTGGTTTTAAATATCCATTTACAACCAACGGGTTTCGAACCTTCAGACAATTAGACAAGTTCCCAAACATCATTGTCTGCCATAGACTTTAAATCTTCTTGCATGACGTTAATCCACCTTTCAGGGTTAGAGCATTGTTTGACTTCTTGGAAAGATGTAGGATCACTTTCCAACCCTATATCAAACTCATGCTCTTGGAGATAAACATAATCACGAGAATTCGTGCTTCTCCGTTCCCTTGTGGATCACCTTAAGGGCACTTGTGTTTGAGACGGTTGAGGTACTTGCTCATCAATATGAGGCAATACTTCAAGTTCAGTGGTAGGCTCCTCCAATTGCATTGGAGATGTTATGGGAATATCTTGGTTCACTACGCTCACTGGATGTACAATATCTATAATGTGTGGTATGATCACCATACCACTACTGATTGCACTAATAGTGACCATAGGAGGATTGCTAACGCTTTCCTCAAAAGATACTTCCCTGATTTTATCGCTCCCACTGTCCTCAATAAACTTGGCATTTCCTGTTTCGAAGAAGGATTTATTAGATAGATCATAAAATTTATACCCCTTTGATCTCTCAGAGTAACCTACAAAATTACAGCTAATAGTTCTTGAGTCTAGTTTCTTTTCATTAGGCTTGTAAGGCCTAGCCTCAGCTGGACAACCCCAGACGTGTAAATGCCTAATGCTAGGCTTTCTACCTGTCCACATCTCGAATGGGGTTTTAGTTACTGTCTTACTAGGTACTCTATTGAGAAGGTAAACTGCAGTCTTGAGTGCCTCACCCCACAAAGACTCCGGTAGAGAAGTGAAAGCCATCATACTTCTTACCATGTCTTTTAGGGTCCGATTGCGACACTCAACTATACCATTTTGACTGGGTGTACCAGGCATGGTATACTGAGGCACAATCCCACACTCAGTAAGGTAATTTGCAAAAGGTCCTATACGTTGTTCACCTGATCCATCATATCGACCATAATATTCTCCTCCACGGTCGGATCGAACGGCTTTACTTTTCTTACCTAGTTGAAGTTCAACTTCAGCTTTGAAAATTTTGAACATGTCCAAAGATTGCGACTTCTCATGAATAAGGTACAGATAGCCAAATCTAGAATAGTCGTCTATGAAGCTAATAAAATATGTGTGTCCATTCCAAGATGTCTTAGGGAATGATCCACAAATATCCGTACGTATTAGCTCCAAAACGTCACTACAACGGCTAGCCCCTTTGTTCCTTTTGTTAGTTGTCTTCCCCTTAACACACTCTATGCAGACATCAAAGTCTGACATGTCAAGGGAATCAAGAATTCCATATGACATTAACCTTTCTAGGTGTTGTTTGGATATATGTCTAAACGCCTATGCCACAACATAGAAGCATTCTCGTTGGTCAACTTACGTTTCGTACCTACACTATGCATTATTACGTTGTCAATTGTAGGAGTAAAGATGTTTAATTTATAAAACTTATCAACTAAGGAACCATTACTAATCAAAATTGAATTATAGAAAATACTAAACATTTCATTTCCAAATAAACAAGAATAACCTGATTTGTCTAAACAAGAATAACCTGATTTGTTTAAACAATAAATTGAAATTAAGTTTCGTCTGAAAGACGGTACAATGAATGTATTCTCCAAATTCAAATAAACATCAGTTCCTAAATGAAGCCTAAAAACACCAATAGCCTCTACTACAACCTTTTTTCCATTCCCCGTATAGATGTATCTTTCACCATCAAGTGGAAGTCAGCTTCTGAGACAACCCTGCATCGTGACACTTATGTGAGTAGTAGCACCAGTATCTATCCACCAAGTGTCAATGGGTATAATATCTAAATTGACTTCTGAACTAACAAGGTTGAGAAGTTTACCCTTCTTTACACGCCAGTTGGCGTACTTGAGGCAGTCTTTCTTCATATGACCTTTCTTCTTACAAAAGTAACAAGTGGATTCCTTATCCTGCTTCTTTTGCTCCTTATGGTCATTGCCTCCAGAATCTGCAGTTTGCTTTCCCTTACCTTTGTTATTGATCCTCTTTCGCTTCTTGCTCGCATTTTGAGAACCAGATGCTAAGTGAGCACTTTCAGATGTCTCAATCTTCAGTCTCCCCTCCTCTTGCATGCATTGAGCAATAAGCTCATTCAATGGCCACTTTTCCTTTTGAGTATTATACGATATCTTAAAAGGAGTGAACCGTGCAGGCAGAGACATCAAGACGAAATGCACTAACATACTCTCAGACATATCGAGTTTTAGTATTTTCAGACTTGTCGCTATATTGGACATCTCCATAATGTACTCACTTATGTTTCCTTTACCATTGTACCGCATGGTTACCAACTTCGTAAGAAGTGTGGTGGTCTTGACCTTTTCATTTGAGGTGAATCAGTCTGCCAGTTGGTTAAGGAATCTCCTAGCATCTTCACTCTCTGTTATTGAGTCCTTTATTTGTGCCGGTATGGAAAGCTTCATGATGCTTAGACTCATGCGATTCGATTTCTCCCACAGCTGAACTTCAGCCCTCTGCTCTATAGTGCTAGCACTGGTCAAAGGTGCGGGACGATCATTCCTTAATGCATAGTCAAGTCTATGTAGCCTAAGACCACGATAACGTATTCTTTCCATTCAGCAAAATTCGAACCAGTTAATATTGGGATTGTATTAATGTTGGCAGTTACAGATTGCACTGAAATTAAAAAAAAGAAAAAATTTATTTAAACTCACGATTTAACTAAAGCCAAGAACATATATATAATAAAATTATGCAAATAAATAAAATTTTAAATGCATATAAATGGGCTCCTTATGAGATACCACATACAACATTGCATTTTAATGTGTAGATTAAAATATAATTTGTTAGCGGTACACTCTGATATAACTCAACCTTTAATTGGCCACACAATGTGCTTTCCTTTGGGCCGACCCATTGTGTGCATAATATGAAACTTTATATGAGTTATATTTTTGATCCATAGCTTACAACAACTTTAATCTGTCACGCAATATGTCATCCTTTGGGCCGACATATTTTGTTCATGATCAGAATAAAATAAATTATGTTCAATAATTGTAAACTATCTTGGACATATATCTGGCATAAAAGCAACCTTCCTTTGGGCCGATTGCTCTTAGCATAGATATACATCTACCAACATAAAATACACTAAACCGACCTAAGGTGCCTTCCTTTGGGCTGACACAATAGTTCAATTTAGTAGCACGTTGTGTAGATAACCCAAGAAAATTCTAGATATTTCATCGAACAGATAATTTCTTTATTAGTCTTGACACCTCAAAAAATTAAGCTTATTAATCGATTGACACTATATGGTAATCAAATGGTATGATCCAATTGATTATCCCAATTGATCTAAAAGCTTAATATATATACGACTATATCATATATAGAACCCTCCTTTAAAAATTAGAGTTTCTTTATGGTTCTATAATTAAATAATATTATTTAATCTCTTCATCAAGAAAAAATATTTGATGCATTAGCCTTTTATATATATAAAATTCACTTTTTTCGTGAAAGAAAAAAAAATTCACATGAAAGAAATTTTCATCGAAAAAAAATAATTTTAATCGATATAATTCCTAATTCATCTTATCACAAATTTAAGACGATAATCGATTAAAATAAATTTGTACAATCAATTAAATCAAATTTATTCTGTTCATAATTTTAGACTTGATAATCGATTGATTGACCAAACCAATCGATTAAACCGTCATGTTTAATCTAAAAAAAATTAGGTTAAACATGACGGTTCTTCGACCGTTTTCGTATTTTTTTCACATAAAATATGAAAAACTTAGAAAACAAATCTATCCTAGAATTTTCTTTTACATAATTTTCGATGATAAAAATTGTATTATACCAGGAAAACTTAATCTAGCATACATACAATAAATCGACGAAAAATTTTAAACTTTATTACCATAAAAATAATGAAATAAAGTCAAGACTCTGATGTCAATTGATAGAACATTGTGTTTTCTCCTAACCGTATGAATTCTAGAAAACCAAATAAGAACTCGAAGAGAAAACATAATATATATAAGCATGAATCTATTGTTTCATCGAATCATGACATAACATAAATAAAAAGCATAAACCGAAAGACAAAGAACCTGATTGATTAGCCATCGTCTTTGTCGTGGCTTCTTCGGCTTGATCCCTGTAGAAGAAAAAAATACAGTGGAAAGAAGGAGAATCTTCCAAGGGGCTTAGGGTTGACGGCGCCGTAAAGTTTCTTGTCAATGGAGAACAAGAAATTAGGTCAAGATAATACCTAAACCCTTGGAGACCTCCCCTTTATATAGAAATCCAATCTGTTATCAGCCCATATATAATAACAGATTGGTCTAAAGGGTTCTATACATTGAACCCGCATCCAATAATCCGAAACCCAATAAATATAAGTTAAATCACTTTAAGGGCTCAGATTGTATTTACATGTGCAACTTATAAATAAACCCACCTAATAGGGATAATAATAATATCCAACATTAATTTGATGGAGGTGATTACTCTGCAGGTAGAGGTCAATGCTTTTATTGAGGATCAAATTGTAAATAAAATGACTCAAAGTAGAGGGATAATAACCTTAATAGTTTTTCTATTTTAACAATCTCAACATGGTATTAGAGTTAGGATTATATCTAGTGATGATTTGTTCCTTTCATGTTGTTATTCTCGACCATAATCTCTTCTAGTAATCTTGTGATTCTCACCTTGGAGTACCTTTGTTTGTCTTTTTATTACATCGACAACAATATCTCAGTGATTGCTACATAGTTAGACATAAAAAGTGATTTCTTTCATCATAATATAGATGAGGAAATATTCATGAAGCAACCTAATAGGGATTATAAGGAAATGTTTGTCGCCGCTTAAAAATTTGGCTAGACCCTATACTTGCCAAACTAAATCTAAATTGAACTCATTTGAAGCCATCTGCCCTAATTGTCACCACGTCTACCCTATAGATTCAATCTGAATGTAATTCTATTCAATTCCCAAAAATTCATTGGTCCAATTCAACTTATTTTGTGTCTAATATATATTTTTTAAAAAAATTAATTTCCAATGTGGAAAAAGTTAAATAGATAGAAGTTAATATCTAATAGCCACACCTATTCTTCTACGTTGGTGGCTCAACAAGCATGTTGTCTTACATGACCAAGCTTATAAACTCTTTCTCACCCAGTCTAATTATCATCCATAGTCGTCGTTTGGTTTGATATCAATTAAAAAAAGAAGTGAATGTTACAACATAATTTAAATAATCCGTTAGTTATGCAATGGATATTAAGTTACATTATAGATCAAGAACATGAAAGGGAGCTTTGGTACAATGGTAAAGTAACTGTCGTGTCAGTTAAAGGTCACTGATTTGAGTCTAGGAAACAACCTGTAGGAGCTTCGTGCACCAAACTATCCTTTATAGATCAGATCAATAACATAAAGCACATTTCAATGTACATGATTTTTGTATTATGCTAGGTATTTTCGCTGGCTATGTTCCAGGTATGCTATGTCATTTTTCATTGTGAATGTCTTTTTATTATCTTGAGTTGAGATGACATTTTAAAAATGATTGCTCTTTGTCATCAAATTTTGGTTATTTGAGTAATATTGAACTTTTTCGTCTCTATGGATTAGACTCATGTGGCTTATTTGGTATATTTTTCTTATGCCAATCATTATCCCCAATTTTCCCTTCATTTTTTTGAAAGGGTAATTATGCATGTAGTTTGAAATTAATTTGAGAGACTAATTACTGTAGGCTTATGTGATGGCCTTCTACATCTTTTTAATCCATGAGAGCCCTAGTAGAATAAACTCAAAACTTGAATTAGGGAGGCGAAATTTATAAACTAAAGATTCTAAGTGAATTGAAAGTCAATATATGAAATGTATTTTCCACAAGAAATGAATTGAGATAGTTAAGATAAATGGATATGAAATCAATATAAGGTGTTTAGTTATTTTAATCTATTATTTAACAAAAAGGATATTATTAAAAATGTACAAAATAAGTGTCTAAATTAGAGAGGAACTAAGGAGTTGTGTGTCGTAAGGTAAAAATGTTTATAAGATTGCGGTGTAATAAATCATACCTTATGGTCTAAATGTGGGCAATTAGGAAAGAACACATGCAAAAGCCACTATAATAGAGACAAGAAAGCTAACATGAATGTGTAGGAGATGAGAAAGCTAAGATGAATGTGTATGGTTACAAGAAAAAAATAAAATAAGAAAGATGAGAAAGCTAAGATGAATAATAGGAAATAATGTTATTGGTGAAATTAGCTATGAGATTGACACTTCTTTGATCAAATAAGAATGTTAACAGTCTAATAGCATCTAAATACTTCACAATGTAATCATATTGCATGTTCATTTATTATCCTTGAGAAAGGACAAGATGGCCATTAGAATTTAGGTTGTTTTCTTTTATTTTGTGTTATAAAATTGAATAATTACCTAATGCAGGTTGCAGAACTCATGGCATGCATGGCGGAAAATAGAAACTCAGTTACTGTAAGATTGTAGAGGTGATTGCTGAAACAACTGCACCATTGCTGCCTATGGAGGAGCTTCTTGCCAAGATAAAGTCCAACAGGTTGGTCATTGACGGTTGACACTGAATTTTACAGTTATTATACTTTTCTACTAATGCACAAACAACAACCTATAGTTCTATACAGCATGTTTGATCTCTCATTCATTCTCTTTCTGTATAATTCTTCAAACAATTTCCAATTCCTTCTCTGATCATTTTTCTTTGCTAAATAATTTGAATGTAGCAAGCCATTTGCTATCTACCAATGAAATTTAATTATGAGTTAGCCATGCTCCATCTCTTTCAGGAACCACCAGCTGAGGCTTGGAAAGAGCTTGCAGCTTCTGGTGCTGAACCTAAACCTACGAAGCCAATAGTGAAGGATGAACCTGCAAACGTGCAAAAGCAATAGATTACTCCACTTTCTCCACTTTTTATGGTCACATACTATGCTGGAAGCATGACTCGTGAACTTGAAGTGTTTTATATAAATAGGTATAATGACTTGAAGCCACCAAGTTCCTGATTCCCGTGCCAAGTATTACCAAGCCATCAGCTGCTGTTAAGTCCATCCAAAATGGCTAGAGATGTTGCTAATGAAGAGCTTGACCAAATTGTGACCCCAGGAATAGGCTTATCTCTCCTTATGCAGCATAAGCAAGTTTTCCTTGCACTTGTCTGATTTTGTTCCTGTTAACTGAGCTGAATGCCTAATGTGCTTTTCTGTCAGGTATGAAGATCTGAAACCACCTTCCTCTTCCTCTGCCTCTGCGACCTAAATCACTGCTTCTGCCAAGAAAAGTGCAATAGATGTATTACTAGGGAATCCATAACAGAAAATGGTCCAGCTACAATAAATCCAGTCCTTTCAGATGCAGCAGAACCTCATGCAGTTGCAAAGTAACTTGAATCACCGATCACCATTTCCTATGTATCGCTTCTTTTGCTACTATCTTTATGAAATCAACTTGTAGAATCTGAATTTGATATAGTTGTTCTTGAAAAATAGAAGAATAAGTTTTGGCATTTAACTATTCGGTGTTGTTTTGACATTAATATTAGAGAAAAATTGTCATTGCACCTCCAGGGAATTTGATAAATTACATCTAACCCCTAACCTGTGCAAAATCATCACTTTGTACCTTGAGCTTAACATTGTTAGGTTAATTAAGATGATTGCCAACACTAAATCATAGGAGAGTTTTCACGTGGCCCCTATTTTCTTTCCTTTTTTTGTTTTTTAAGTTCCCACTAGAATTTCAAAATTATTAAAATGTCTAATAGGGTTTTCAAACGCTTATCACTTTAACTTAGCTAACCCACAATGAATGACAGTATGTCATGTCATTTTTATTTCAAAAAGTGTTAATAGTTGTAGCAAAAGGTTGATTTTTAAAGGGGGATAGATTATAAGGGCAAAATAAAATTGGACTTCTAATTTTGTTGTGGACCATTACCTTGAAACAGTGGCAGATCTAGGAATTCGAACATGGTTACATGGTGGGGCGATCGTGATCTGAGCTGAGTGTGGGAAGGAGACGAGGGTGGGTCGGTGGCGACGATGAGATCATGAGAAGACAAGGAAGCGTCGCTGTAGAGAGGAGAAGGAAGAAGATGAGGATGTAGCTTGCTACGAGCTTGCGATTCTGCGAACTTATGGAGAGGAAATTGAGAAGGAGAGACGAGGTTTAGCCGTTGTGAAGAGGAAAAAGAAGCACCGTTGCGGTCTGCGGAGAGGAGGACACGAGCGTTTAGGGTAAAACAATTAAAAATGTACAGTATGTTTTTTTTATTTGGGTCCAGTGTGGGCAATTGGGCAAGTGGGCCTAGTTAAGCTTCGCCCCTGTATCC
Source organism: Boesenbergia rotunda (assembly GCA_024364735.1). Classification (NCBI taxonomy): domain Eukaryota; kingdom Viridiplantae; phylum Streptophyta; class Magnoliopsida; order Zingiberales; family Zingiberaceae; genus Boesenbergia; species Boesenbergia rotunda. Next base: position 320,506 of record JAGFNQ010008071.1, read on the forward strand.
TCCATCTCAGTCGGTGGAACCTGATACTTTAATAGAGAGTAATTTTATAGATTAGTTTGACTCTTATGCTTAACATTTTATATCCTCTCATATGCTTAATATTGTATTTATATCATGTTTTATGAGTAGGATCTCATTCCTTCACTCAAATCAAGTCATCCGGTCATCCATCCTCTGAGGCAAATTTGATTGTTGGTTCAAATACAATGTGAAACTTCATCTTCAATTTGGACCTAAGAAAAGGAGAGCCCAAATCCATCCAATAGCCAAATCAACAATAATCAATCTTAAGCCCAATTTTATCCTCTTCATCCTTAATGAAGTGGATCAAAACCCGAATCCTAAACCCAAAATCTGGATCCACTTCTCCACTCAACTCAAACTCCAATCTCATCCGTTGATTCCAATTAAAACAATCTAAAAGCTAGATCTTCATCACTTAAATCCAATGGTTTAGATCAAGATCCTCATTCCTCAACCAATCTAACGGTTAGATCTTAATCCCCTTCATCACTTAAATCAATCATTAGATGAACTTATCACTCAAATCCAAGGGTTGGGATCAAGACCTCATCACTTAAATCAAATGGCGAGGATTAACTCTCAACAAATTGGATGGCCGAGATCAAATCCCTACTTCCTCCCTATCCATGCGCGAACAGAAACGCAGCCCCCTCTTCCCTTGCGCGCCCAGCAGCCATCCTCCCCTGCCTTGAAATGGCATTCTCCAGCTCAGTGGCAAAATGGCACAATTTTGCAAAGGCTGGGATGCAAAATGTAATTTATCTAATTTGGGGAGAGAGGGTGAATAAAAAAAATAAGGAAATTCTAGAGGGCAAAGTGAATTTTTCTCTTAGTATTATGGTTAGTCGTACGAAGTTGAAGTTGGGAAAATGGTTAAAGCATGGGCAGTGAAACTAAATCAAGGTCTATTTGATCTTTCTCCTTGTTTATGTATGAGAAATAGCATAGAGGTGCGCTTAGCCTGAGATGACCGTCACAATATTTCTCAACTTCTGCTGTATTGATAATACTACTTCCATGATAGTTCTGCCGAACCATTCCGTGTAGTTAATAAAATCTTCAATTAATATTTGCATATTAATGTATGCATAAAACTGCATTTCCCTACATGAAAATCATAGCTTTCTGCATTAGATTTCTTCAAGTAAATATTCCTCTTATATCATCTAGACTCAATTATATTTGGAAGCTTATTTCTAGCATTCAAAGCATTGTTGCAATTCAATGCATGCATGTGTTCAGTGCTGCAAATTTTGCTAGATTGAGATGCATGGGATAGTATTGTTCAACTGTCTAGACAATTACACAGACAGATCTATCATGTACTTAATGTAATCTACGTAGTTAAGTAATGTTATTTTATTGCTTGGAGGAAAGAGAGCCATGTGTTACTCAGACTCAGGTGTGAGTATCCAACATAGGTGCAGAATGCAGATGTAATTGTGAGTATTTTTAAATTTTTTGACACATTATCAATAAAAATGTCAAGTGTATCCTCGAAGTGTCAGTGTCTTACAAATGGATGAAGAGTCTAGTATTGGTAGGGGTGTCAATTCGGATTGGTCGTGTCGGATTCGGGTCGGGTTAGAATTTTTTTTTTTTTTAAACTCCCAATCCAAACCCGACCCGAACCCGATTTCAACCCGAAACACCCAAACCCGAACCCGACCAACCCGATCCAATCCGACCCGACCCGAATAACCCGAAAAAACCGATTCAAAACGTCTTTTTTCGCCATTTTCTCTATAATTCTTCACTTTTATCTCAATACTTAATCATGATCATACTATATTGATATTAATATACATAAAAATATCTTAATTTTCAAAATAAAAATTTGATTTAATCCCAAAAAATCCACAAAATATTAAATTCGGGTCAACCCGAACCCGACCCGAACCCAACCCGAAAAGTTTCAACCCGAAACCCCCCAACCCGAACCCGACCCGAACCCGAAAAATTTCAACCCGAATCTGATTTTTTTCGGGTCGATTCGGGTTGGGTATCGTGTTGATTTTTGACACCCCTAAGTATTGGAGCATAAACCAAGGCTAAAATTCTTCAGAAACGTACAACGTTACAAGCAATGGACCTTTTTGGTTGCCAATTGGAATATCATATCCAAACCCATCACCTATCACTCTATTTTCAAATGCAAGCCAACAGTGAAGTTAATGGTTTTGTATGTTCAATACTCAGTAAAGCTCAACTTTCGTTTTGCATATACAGATACGAGGATTCAAAGCCTTCATCTTCACCAACACCATCCTAGCTGAAATATTAGTGACAAGCAAGGTAATTTTATATGAACTAGGCAAAGACTTCTACCACTCTGCTTGCTAGTCAATTGTAAGCATGGATCGAGGTTCACTTAGTTCCCTGATTTCTTGAAGAAACATGCGTCTAATGAGTTTTTGAGTGTTCAAGCAGTTTGACATGGATGAGATTGAATTTCCCCTTCATTAGTGATTGCTCATGCTTTCATTTATTTCACCTTAGCTATTTCTGCTTATCCTCTCGGAGAAATTTCTTAGTACGTCGTGCAACAACTTCATCAACCAAAAAGTCAAAAACAAATATAGTATCCTCAACAGACTCATTTGTTTGGCGCCGGCAAACGAGAATCTTGACCACACTACAACTTGAAGTTGACTCATGGCTGGAAAGATCCAAGGGGTTTGGTTGCCGGCCATAGCTAACTCTGTGATATAACCGGCTTTAATTCGACGTTACGTTTATGTTGGCAGGCAAGAGAAACAAAAGAACCGGGTCAAACAAGAAGACGTGCAACAAGTTGAAACAAGTTCGAGTACATCACTTATCTTTTAAATATATGTATATTATTACATTAAACTATCCTTTTGGTCCAACATCTCCAACAGAGACATCGACGCTTCAACCATCTCATTTTTCTCCACATATCAAATCCATTCACTGTATCCCTTTTTCCTCGAGTTCAGTTTAATTTCTCCATGTTCTATAAATAATCTCGTCTCTCTGCAATAAACATGAACTTGAGGATGATAAGGAGGAGAGGCTAGGTGAGAGCATGATGTTGGTGCGGCTCAATCAAATCTTCATGATTTATTCTGAGTATTATAAATTTATAGTTCGATCCGATTGAGCCGTGCCAATATCAAACTTTGCCTGGTCTATTTCGGAAAAGAGAAGTTTAATGCTACTGTGCAGGTTTGTATATGAGTCGCTCCTGGAGCTGTTGCAGTCAAAGGTATGTATTTTTGGTATCCTGAAAAAAATTACAAGCATGGATCCTGGTAATCCAGTTATTCTGATGATCAATCTGTCGATGTTATTAAAATCTGATAATTGATCATTTGTATTCTTTTGAATTGGCATAGTATATTTGTTTGATCAGAGGACCCTCAAAACTCAGGCCCATCTGATCTTAAGAACACTGCAAGCTGCAACAGATCATGAGTACGCACGCATGCAAGAATGGATGATAGGAGGTACTTACTATGGGTATTGATGAGTTTAGATTAAAAGACTCACTAGCTAGTGAATAGTTGAGAAAAGTTAAGCTATTTGAAGATTATATACATACTTTACATTCTCGTTTTTATTTAATTTTCATTATCAGGTGATCTTTGGTCAACATTAGGCAGACATCTATTAGGGAGTAAATGGGAGGAACATATATCCTAGACGACTGGGTATGAGATGAGCAACACTATTACAGAGAGTTTGACTGAGGTGAATAGAGCAAGTTCAATTCAGTGGAACTACCAAAAGTTTGTTCAAGGTAAACTAGTACAGGGATAGAGATGGAATTAGGTGCAGGATGCGGAGTTATTTGTTTGCATGTAGTTGAAGTGAAGGGAATTAAGTGAGCCGGTTTGGAGTGACAATTATGAATTGTGGCTCAGAGCATTGGAGTGTACTGTAGTAAGTCTCCAATGATGCCAAAAAGCTTCTTTTATGTGACCTTGACTTTTCTTTTAGAGAGTGATACATCATGTGGTAAGGGTGCATAGGTGGATCCTGTAGGATCGATGTGGACGGGTAAGAAGAGGATAAATGATCGCTGTAATATAAAAATAAATTTTTTATGAGATTCATGAAGATTTCAAATTAGTTACAATAATAAAATAAAATAAATATAAATTAATTGAAATAGTAAAGATTAAAATACAGAAATTTACTTGATTGTAACTTAGGTGGTTGTTAATCCAAGACGGTTGAAGCTCACTATCAAAATCACTTTCTGGCAGAGAAACCCTTTACAAACTTTGAAGCACAGGAAGCTAGAAAACAAGAAAAGAATTCGTTTCAGTTAATTGATGATCTGGAACTGAGCTCTAGGGACTTATTTATAGCCCTAGTCAGTTCTATCCGTTTACTGAGGTGGCACTATAGGGGCGCCCGAGTGGTTGTGGGTGCCTAACACGTGACTTGTGCGTTATCCGGTACGCAACAGTCACAAATGACTAACTAGGTGGATAGAATAGGCTCTTAGGCGCCTGTATGCATAGGGGCGCCCGAGCAGGCGCCCGAGTGCTCGGGCGCCCCTATGCATATGGGCGCCCGAGAGTCTGGGCGCCCCTATATATAGCGGTGCTCGAGTCAGGTTTGGTCAGCATCTTGCTGACCAATCTCCAGTGGGTCTTCTTGGGTGATTTCTGGCTAACCGGAGTTAGGCTCACCCGAACTCGACTGCGACCTTTCACCCCTTGAGCATCCTTCCTTCTGACTTCTCGTCTCTCGGACGTTGCACACGTTCTTCTTGCTCCACCAGTGTACTTTTCCGCAGCTTCCGTATCCCTCGGATACACCGAGCCCATCGGCTTATGTCCCCGTGCAATCTTTCTCATTCACTGTGTCATACGCTCAACTCCTCCGCTCTTATGTTCCTGCACAGTTAGACAGAGGGATCAAAACACCAACAGGACTTAACCTAATTTGGTTGATCACATCAAAACCAACCAGGACACTAACAATCTCCCCCTTTTTGATGTGCATCAACCTAAGTTCAGTTAGGGTTACGATTAAAAGAAATAACACTAACTAATATAATTAAGTCTGAAAGAAATATTTACAAATAAAAATTACAACCTCCCCCTAAACTTGAGCTACTTAAGCTACTCTCCCCCTTTGATCACAGCAAAAAAAATTGGGGCACAACAAGAAACTAGGGAAAGGGAAAGTTAGAAAATATAAATTGCACATAGAAAAAAATGAAATTATATCCAAGTAAAAAAAATTAAAATATTTTTGATGAGCAAATGTAATACAATATTTGGAAAAAATTTCGGAATAAAATAAATTTTATGTGTTTTCTGAATATTTGAGAAAGTTATCAAATATTCATTTCTTGAAGTTGAATTTTCTAAATTTGAAATTACATAAAAAATTTGGAGAAAATTTTATCTAACACAATAGATGAAGAGTAGATCTAGAAAAATCATATTTTGATAAAAAAAATAATTTTCTATTGAAATTTAAATTTAAAGATCAAGTTTCAATAAACAATTCATAGAAAGTCGAAAACACATTCGAAAAATCTAAAAATTTTTATACAGATGAAAAATAGAGTTTTCATCTTGCACAAAATTTTTTAACTTTAAATTCATTATTTACGTCTATAAATAAATAAAAAACTGACAGAGTAGAATTTTAAAAAATAAATATTTAAAATTTAAAAATACTTCAAAAAATTCCATTAAAATTTTATTGAGGTCTAATGATCATATCTAGATTCAAAAAAAAAATAGATATGGGAAAATAATTTCTTTTTATCTATTTTTAAAATTTAAAATTTATGATATAAATTTTGAATGCAAAATCTTGAAAATTCAAAAAATAATCGAAAAAATCTCAAAAAATCACATTAAATAAAGAAAATATTTATGTATTGAGGAAAAATATAAACATGATTTTATCAATGTAAAATTTGACTGCTAATTATTTTTCAAAGAAAATAAATAATGAAGAGTGAAAAAAGATGTTAACACAAAAATAATAATAAAAAAACTGTTAGCACTAAAATATAATAAATGAAAATTAATTTAGTAATGATTTAGTAACCCAAAACAAGTTACTATCTACGGGGTTAATTAAAAATTTTGGAGGAATAAAGTTCTTTGATACTTTTCTAAGTTGGTCCTTGTGATTTTTAATATACCAGTTCAAATTATCAGGATAACTATTTTTTTAGCGTAAACATGCAATATTAAATTCTAATTTTTCAACTAAATTTCTCAAATTATCATTTTCATTTTTCAGTTTATCAGAAACATCATAAGAACATATACTAGTCAATTTTATTTTCAATTTTCATTTTTTTTTTCTAATTTTCATTTAGATTTAAGCATCGCTTTTATTCCATAATATAATTGATCGTGAGGGAGGAAACATACCTCGCTTACCGGGTTGCTTTCGAAAAGAGGGACTCCCCCTTCGTCGCTACGTTCTTCTGACGTAGCCCCCCCCCCTTTATCAGTGTTCTCCTCTTGATGACTTGCCATCAACGCAAGTCCAGCATATTCGTTAGTTTTCGATTCTTCGGACGAGGACTTGTCCCAGGTGGCTTTTAGCGCCTTCCCTTCTTTGGTTGGTTCTTGAGTTTGGGACACTAGTCTTTTAGATGACCCTCCTCTTTGCAGTTATAGTATCGGACTGTATATTTCTTCGGAGATCGTCTTTTACCTTGAAACATTGATTTTTAATTTATTAGTTTTCTTAAAGAAACTTTAAGGCTTTTTACCATTTCTATCATTTTTTCATTGTCCGTTGACGACTCCTCCTCTGTCTAGTTTTTCCTCGCGTTTAGAGCGACATTGTCCATTTTCCAGCTCTTTTCTACACACCGAAATTCGTGAAGCTCTAAATTTGAAAAACGTTGTTCTAGAATACTTATCTCAAGGTCTTTTGAAATGAAATACGCATCGATTACTGAGGTCCAATCCGAGATTCTCAGAAAGTATTTAGTGCGTACCGTTGAGCGTCGTGACTTGATATCTTTTCTTCGAGATTCTCAAGGCTCTTGACTAGCTCTTTTACCTTGGCGTGCAGTTGGGTAATTGACTGTTCGTCTTCCATTCAAAGGTTGGTAAGCTGGCTTCGTAGGATGTCTCGTTGCGTCAGTTTTGCTCCGAGGTGCTTTCGTGCAATTTCAGGAACTTTACCCAAAGTTCCTTTGCCGAGTCGTACTTCCCGATTCGATTGACATCTTGTTCGGGGAGGATGGTCAGCAGGTGGAATTCTGCCTTACTGTTTGCTATAGCGTCTGCTTGCTCTTTCTTGTTTTAGGAATCAGGTTCCTTGATTGTTCCTTCGTTATCTTTTGGAGCTGAAAAACTATTTTTCATTGTTAGTAATAATTCATAATCAGTAGTAAAAAATACTTTCATTTTCTTTTCCATGCTGCGAACTCCCCCTCAAACTTCGGCAGGTAGATCACTGGTCCAACCATTTTTCAGATTTTGATATAGTTGGCGGTTAGTCCTTCTGCAACGTCTTGGCTCTGATACCACTTATAGGATTGATGTGGACTGACAAGAGGGGGGTGAATTGCAGCTGTAAATTAAAAAAAATCTTTTATAAAACTCACAAAGATTCTAAATTAGTTGCAATAATAAAATAAAATAAACATAAACTAATTGAAATTTATTTGTTACAACCTAAGTGGTTGCTAATCCAAGATGGTTGAAGCTCACTATCAAAATCTCCTTTTGGCGGAGAAGCCCTTTACAAACATTGAAGCACAGGAAGCTAGAAAACAAGAAAGAATTCATTTCAGTTGATTGATGATCTGGAACTAAGCTCTAGGGGCATATTTATAGCCCGGTCAGTTCTATCTGTTTGCTGACGTGGTACTATAGGGGTGCCCTAGTGGTTGTGGGCGCCTGACACATGGCTTGTGCGTTATCCGGTATGCAACGGTCGCAAACGGCTAGCTGGGTGGATAGAATAGGCTCTCGGGCGCCACTATGCATAGGGGCGCCAGGGCACTCGGGCGCCCCTATGCATACAGGCGCCCGAGAGCCCAGATGCCCCTATGCATAGGGCGCCTGAGTCAGGTTTGGTCAGCATCTTACTGACTGATCTCCAGCGGGTCTTCTTGGGTGATTTCTGGCCAACCAGAATTAGGCTCACCCGAACTCGACTCTGACCTTTCGCCCCTCTAGCGTCCTTCCTTCAGGCTTCTCATCCCTCGGACGTTGCACATGTCCTTCTCACTCTACCGGTGTACTCTTCCGCAGTTTTCGCGTCCTTCAGATGCATTGAGCCCGTCGGCTTACTTCCCCGTGCAATCCTTCTCGTCCATTACGTTTTACGCTCAACTTCCTTCGCTCCTAAGTTCCTGCACACTTAGACAGAGGGATCAAAATAACAACAGAACCTAACCTAGCTGAGGACGAACCAGGGATACTTGGAATCAAAAAAATGGGACGTGAACCGAGACGTTGAGTTTTTGGATCACTTGCCGAGAACGTTTCCCGATTTACCTTGATTGTCGGTGGGAAATTTTCGTGGGACCGGATAGGTCGCTCGAGGTTCGACGTTACCCAACCTTATTAATCATTTTCTTATTCAAATGTTGTCCTAAGTATTAAAGTGGTCAATAATATACCTAATTTGCTTGCTTAAGGTGTTACAACATCCACCTTGATCTGGATGGAAGTCTAAATGTATTTCACCTTTCATAAACATATGTTTTTGTGTCCTTCGTTCATCTTGGCCAATCCCCACTCTAATTCGGGATGGCCTCTTTTATGTGACCTTCATTTTTCTCGGTTAGAAGAGATTGTGAATCAATTGCTCAACCCTTTTCCAACCTTGAGGCAAAAGCTTCAAGAGAAACTAGAGTTGAGACTTCATCCAAGTTAAATCTAATCAGTTCTGATAGTTTAGCATTGAGTTTTATTGAGTTGCTCACAACTCTCTTACAGGTAATATGTAAACTCACTTCCTTCAACCCAGAACTGAAATCTTGAACCCTTTAAGATTGCTAAAAAATCATGACAGTGATGACCTTAGAAAAGATGTAAGCTAGATCCGAGTTATTTACATAGTGTCATGTTTGTTAAATACCGAAAAAATAATGGAGGGCTAAATCTGTTAAAATTCAAATTTTAAGGGCTCTGTTGGGATTAACTAAGTTTGGAGGGCCTAATTGAGAAAAAATCAAAATTTGGGATATGGTTTAAATTACTTGGATTGGAGGGGCCTGTTTGCAAAAAATGCTGCCAGCATTAAAATCCCGTTTCTTCTCCTCATTCCCCTGATCCCCATTCGCCGAAGCCACCGTGAGCACTGAGCGACGACCAGCGCAAACCATCCTGACGCCGAGCCCTAACCTCTCCTCCTCCCTTCTTCGTCTTCTTCGGCGCGCACGAACAGGACGTCGTGCGTCTCGTCGCTCGGATTGTGCCCCACGCCTCTCGTTTCTGCCCCGACGTCGCTGAACCACTGCATGAGCGGTTCCCTGCGCTGCATTGACGCCGACGCTCTCTCCCTCGCGATTCCTCTCCCTCGCAGCGGATCTTCTCCTTTTCGCGTCGGGCGTGAGCACGAGGCAACATTTTGTTCTCCTCTTAGCCGAGCCCTAACGTTGGTTTTCGATTAGGGCAGAAGAACTGTGGTCGGTGCCAACTCAGGTATGAGATTGATCATTTAGGAATTTATCATTAGGGTTGAACTTGATATGGATTTGGTTATTACTTGAACTCATAGGATTTCTTGTAGATGTTCTGTGTTGGTTGCCAGGAGTTCCAATGGGAGTTTATTTTGGTTAATTGCGTTGTTTTCCCTTGGTTTCCTATCATGGGATTGCTAAATAGGGTTGCGTGTATAGCAAATAGGTTGTGGAGTTGGGTAGCAATTTATCATTGTTTTATTTGAAACCGCAGTCCTAGTTCTCAGAGTTTAAGGTTGATATTGGATGTTTGATCAATTGTAAGGATGTTGGATGTGGCTAGGTTTGAAGTGGAATTTGTTCTCATGAATTCGAAGTGGATGAGATTATATGTGTTGAGCAGTAGATTATTGTGATTTAATATTGGTTCGGTTTGTTTTTATTATTTTTATTTTTATGTTTATTTTTGGGATAGCTATGGTTTTTGGATCTGTAAGCTATAATGAAGCTTAGGGTTGAATTATAAGTGTGTGGATGAAGTTATACCTAATTAAATGGTGGTTTTTCTATCTTATTTAGCCTTGTTGACTATACATCCACCTTGCCATGAGATGTTGGTTTAGATCGTTGATCTTACTTCACCTGTCGTGGGCTATAGTGGTGGAAAGGGGTTTGTGGTTTGGTGATGTTGGATTGGTTTAGTTTTGTCTGTCGCAGTGAGTTTCAGTTGATGATTGAAGCATGAAGTTGTGAGTAACATTTAAATGTTTAGCTTTATTTTAAATTTCTACCATAAGCTAGGTTGTGGTAAGCTTTATATCCGTTCGTTCTGGAATTGAATTCATAATAGTTCTGATCATTATATTGAGTTAATTGGTTAATCATGATTAATTATATAATGATATTTGTTAGTCTCACTAGGGTTAAGAAGAAAACAATTATTATTTATGAGTTAATTGAATAGGTATTATAATTAGGATTTATTATAATCATGGTTAGTATTTTAATTAGCTAATGTATTTAATTGTGTAAGTGGTTTAATTCTAATCTTGGTACAGGACCCTGATTGGATACAAGGTCTTGGACAGGAGATTTATTTGGACACGTTCTACATAAAAGGTCGGTACTTCTCCTTTGTATTCTAGTAGTTCTTTTATCTTTAATGCATGACTTGTTATGTCTGAATAGATTTGCTTGACCTTGTTTCTTGTTGTTGTTTATTTTATATCGTCTGTCGATACTTTGTTTGTTTAACCTTCGAGTTTAATCAAAAATTCGTATCCGTACAGTCTCTCGTTGATTTTCCATTCTGTAAAGTACCGCTCATACGCGAGTATTTAAATATTCATTAAACACCATTAGGATGGTTGGCATTAGAGACACCCTACCTAGTAGTTTAGTTGCATATTTGTTGCTTTCTTGTTGTTTTTCTGGTTTGTTGCTTTTGTTGTTGCATCGTTGCTATTCAGTTGTTTGTGCGTATTGATATCATGCACCATACCTGCACCGTTACATACTGACGACTGTTGGGCTTCCATATGGTTAGGTCGTCGTCAGTCATCTAGTTGTTTTGTCACTCAACCACTTGTTGTGGTAGTTGCTAGAGTGGAAGCAATCGTCCTGTTACATTACACTCAACCACTCATGTACAGTGGATGTTGAAGTTGTAGGAAAACAGTTGACACCCTCACCGTTATTTCCGAGGGATATCAGAGCTATTGATAGCTCCCCTTATATATTGGGGTTTTGGAGTAGTTGACTCCTCAGCATCCTGTCCACTCAACCACATCTATCAGTGATATTCATTGGAGTGCGTACAATTGTCACAATCCTACCCACTGGGGCACACAGATGTGATGTGTTGACAGCTTGATTGGCGTCAGGGGTGACACATGTCATTGCATCATATGCATCTATTGCATTTATGTATTTTCTTGTGTTTGTTGCATTTATATGAACTATGGTTGCTGCATTTGGTTGATATGCATGTTTGTTGATACTGTGTTATCTCGTATGTTTTCACGTTATTTTATGCATGTTTTGATGTCCTCTATTTCTTAGAGACTGTACGCCGTTGTATTCTACTATTTCATATATCTTTATGATGTCATGTTATTGTCTATTCATATACCCGCAGAGTTTGCTTGAACTCATCACCCCTGCCTCCTATTTTGTTTCAGGTAGCAGGTAGATGCACTACTTAAAGCCAGGAGAGGATCAAGTTGCCAATCCCACGTGGTCGAGTTTGTTTCCGTATTTGGTTTACTATTGCAGTATTTTATTTCTGCGATTTCATTATTTTCACATTTACCATGGACTGGTAGATGTTTTATTAGTCCGATGTTGTCATAGTAGAAATATGTTTATATTTGGACTTATGTTGGAGTTTCGTCGGTATTCGGACTTTATTTTAGCTTTATTTTTGCTAAAGGGCGTTAAACGTTTTGCGATGTTTAAGTTATTTTATCTTTATTTGTTATATTGATATAAACTGCGTAGTCGTGCGTTTTTATTTTCAGTTTTGATGGCTGAGCCATCTTTTATGTGAGAGATTATGTATTATATGTCCCAACTTGTCCGTCATACATGGGAGATACTGCCCGATTTTCGAGTAAGCATATGCCTCTGGGAGTGTGACAATGTTTCTCAACCTCTTAGTGAAAATTTCACATCGTGAATATATTGAAATTAATCACGCTACACGGACAATGTTTGGTTCTTCGATGAGACTGAAGTTCACATAAATTTCCTCCTTAGTGAGGTTGGATAGGATTTAGAACACATCCAAGATTGGTATCTAAAACTCCTGATAACAACCACTTTAACCCATTTATAGTTGGGATTCCTTTGATCTTTTAGCTGGATTTGGGGGTGATATTGTTGCAATTAGTCACCTTCCACTCTGCTCAATATAAAGTTGTGGCCTAACACTCCCCCAACTAAACTACTAATTGCCTCCAAGGTTTGGTGTAGCAGTTAAAAGTACGTAGGATGCATTTTTCAAATAATCGTAATTCAATTCCCATGCAGAACGCACCCTACAATGATTTTGGGGTGATATTGCTGCAATTAGTCACCTTCCACTCAGCTCAATATGAAGTTGTGGCCTAACACTCCCCCAACTAAACTACTAATTGCCTCCAAGACTTGGTGTAGCAGTTAAAAATAGGGTGCATTTTTCAAACAATCGTAAGTCAATTCCCATGCAGGACGCACCTACAACGATTGAACTATTGGTGAAGTTGGAGAGTCACGTCAGGAGTTATCATGCTTTCTATATTTACTTTGTAGGAAAAATATGAGACCATCTATCCCAAAATTATTAGAGTTGTAAAATTGAAATGCCTAGTATATATATTTATATATAAACATATGTAGTTTAGCGAGCTTTGTTTTGTTTCAAGGGAATCAAAATTTGATGGGAATTTGACCAAACTAATCAATTCTCTGCTTTAAACTTATCGAACTCAATTCACTTAGTCTCTTTCACTTAATCTTAAAATATATATATACTTAAAAATTTACTTATGAGATAAGACTGGCGTGATAATTTCCTCCCTAATCGTATGATGATAGATTTTCTCACAATACACAAATGTTTAGATACTAAAAGGTAGATGAATGATATATTGCACACCTTATATTGTATATACATTCCGTGTATATTTAATGTAATTTTTTTCACTTCTTTTAACCTAAATACTACACTCTAAAAGTCTTAAATTCTAAATTCTAAATTCTAAAAGAAACATTACTATGTGCATGGAGTATGCAACCTATCAAAGTCCTTAAAGTTGTATTTGGTTAAAGGTAATATAATCTAATTTATAATATAATTAAGTCTATAATATAATCTAGATTATATGTTGTTGGCCTTGTAATTCAGATTATAACACTTTTATTAGCTTTTGTAATGTAAATTACATTACATTACAGTTTTAAAACTGTATTAAATAAAATAATCAATCTTATAATGTAATCCTGGTTATATTATAAGAATGATTATACCTTAACAAAGTAGCTTAAGAGTATTATCAAATTATATAATAAACACCTTTAAATTAAATTATAAACGTCACTAGGTTATATTATGGGAAAATTTTCTTAAACTCCCAAATCTCAAACTCACCTTTGCATGCAATCCCCATTCGAAATTTTCTTTGCATGCAGTCCCTGATGGAATTGACAAGACAGTTTTATGAGTATTATTTGAAAAAAATTAAGTATAAAAGTTAGAAATTTGAGTATGTAAGGTTGCATCCACCACATCAAGAAACTGTATACTCAAATTTCTTAAATTAGTACTTAATCTCAAATAACTTATACTTAAATCTTTACAATGTATACTCAATTTTCACTCTTTTATATTCAATCCATTAGGGAGTCAATGCAAAGAAATTATCAAATAGGGAGTACATGCAAAGATCAATTTGGGATTGAAGAGTTTTCTACAATTTACCGTTATATTATACATGTTATTAAATTATTTAATAAGACCTATTAATTATTGTATTATAATTTTTATAAAATTAATTATATATGCCATTAAATTTAATATAGGTGCTATTAATTCTATTACAAGTTATAAATGTATAATTTTTATATAATTGTGCTAACAGACTCAAACTGAGACTTTTCCTTAGTTTTGAATTTAATATAGACTCAAATTTAGTATACATGTTTAAATCTTTTTTGACCGATATAGATAACCTACCTAGTGGCTAGTTAATGAGTAATTAAAGCATAGCCCAAGAAGTCAAAAATTGTGATCAGTAAAAATCATTATTAATTTACTATTAATTTATTGCTCGTGTCATTAGAAAAATAATAATAATAATAGTACTAAATGACTAAAATTTATCAATTAAAATTTTTTATTTTCAAATTAAATTATTTTTTTATTTATTTTAATATAAAATTAATATTTTTTTATATTTAAAAAATCATTCTAATTGACTAACCATCTAGAATTAGCGAAAAATTAATATCAATCAATAAGGGCAAGCAATACATTTAATGCGTTAATTGTGATATAGTTGTAAAGTATTTAAGAAAATAAATAAAAAGATTTACAAAGCGGATGATTTAGAAAGAATCGGGTATACAATTTACTAGTTACTACGGACTTATTTTTACATGCAGCTTTATTAAAGGCTATTCAGTTAATTAATTTTAGAATGAATTTAGGCTGAGAGAAATTGATAAGGAAAAAAATTCGGTAATTTATCAAAGGGCGTACGTAACAATCAGAAATTATCAAAGGGTGTCTCATGGTTTATATTTTACCAAAGGGCGCAGCCATTCAAGTGAACTTCCAATTATACCCTTGGCGCCACAAAATACCTTTTCCATTCCAATTTTCGAGACATCCGAACCACTTGTGCTTTAAAATGTGGTTCGAATGACAAGGTTGCTCCATTTTTGGGCATTCCCTCTCTCACCGCAACAACGTAGTGTGCCCTAGTTGTTGAAGGAGGACATTGTTCGTGCCCTAGGTGTTCTTTAGTCGCTTGCTCATCCCTCGAATCCCTTCGCCCAACCAAAACCTAGGCTCCTATACAGGAAAGTGGTAGTGTGTGATCCTGAGATGGCTTTAAGTGTTAACGTTGGAGTTGATACTGCTCGGCACTATCAAAGTAGGATTTAGGGTTTCTGCAGGGTTGATTTTCATCATAATGGCAGGAAAAATGTCTGTGGGTGGTTCATCATCTTCTTCATTGGCATTAATCACCAAGGTATGTTAGCGATAGGCTTAGGTAAGACCAACATAATTTGTGAAATTGTTTATACTTATTTTTACCGAATAAATTTGTAATGTATAAAAATTGTAGGGTTCAGATGAGTTTGGGAAAAAATTATATTGGTGCAGTGTTTTAGGCCACTTTAAACATTTTGTTGAAGCATTTGAAATTTTAAATGATCAACACATTGCGAAGATCAAAGAGTCGCCCTTCAGTATTTTCTTGGACATTCAGGAATTGCAGCATATCCGGGGAATTTTGGTTAATATATTTGAAAGTTGGGATTCAACATCGCAAGTTTTTAAATTCTGAGGTAATAGTTTTAATTATGAATTATAAACAATATCTATAGTAAGATAAAACTTGGATATAGTTGGCCTTAAATGATTGATATTTGATCAATTTAAATGAGTGAATTTAAGATGAAATTCACTTCAGGCCCTCGGTAGGCCTGAAATGATTTTATTTCAGGCCTACCGAGGGCCTGAAGTGAATTTACTTCAGGCCCTCGGTAGGCCTGAAATGAATTCATTTCAGGCCCAACGTGGGCTGGGCCTGAAATCATTCATTTCAAGCCCACGTTGGGCCTGAATGAAATCCTTTCAGGCCCAAAGTGGGCCTGTAAAGAATTTATTTCAGGCCCAAAGTGAAATAAGTTGAAGCCTATATTGTTGATGATAACTAAATATTTTAATTGTTTCAGGTGTACCGGTTGCGTTCACCAGACGAGATGTTGCTTTGGTACTGGGTATAGTGGACCGTAGAGTTTCGGTCCCTATTAATTCAAATAAAGCATCGGGTGACCTCTATCGTACTTACTTCTCAAAAGAAAAACAACCTACTAGAACAAGAATTGAGGACTTACTTAAACATTATTCTAAAAGTGTTGAATCAGAGGATGATGTGTTATTAGTTTGTAAATTATATATTTCGTATATATTTGTTTGTGTTTTATTTTTGTCTAGTACATATAAGGTTCCTCTAGGGCTTGTAGATATAGTAGATGATTATGACAATCTTGGTAGATTCAACTGGGTGGAAGCTATCCATAAATTTTTGTCTCCCCAATTACCTAAGATTGGGGAATTATTTTCATCAAGTCAGGGAAACCAGAGGACCACCAACCTCCCTTACGTAAAGGGATTTGCTGGGCTTTTGGCAGTGAGTAGAATATTGTTGATAAATTTTATAATATTTTGCTGTCATTAATGTAATTGTGTGGAAAACTTTGTGTAGACATGGTTTTTGGAGCATGTACCCATTCAAAAACCATACAATGTTGAAGGACCCCGAATAAATAAGTGGAGGAATATTCCTTCGCATATTAGTAAGGTGAGGGACCTTGTCAACCAAATCAGGTCCGAAGAGGTAATTATTCTAAACTGTGATCTATGTTAGTTTGATATAGAGGCTGTAAAATTTGTGTACTTGGTAATTGACAGGTGATTGTTGAAATAATTCCTAACCTACATGAAAACACATTGTTTGAGAACGTTGAGATTGGGGATGACATTCCACGGGCAATGGAGACATCACAAGGACATGACACAGAAGATGTAAGGTCATGTGGTGAATGCATTCTTAAAGACACCCTAATCAAGGAGCTAACAGAGGAGAATATATATGTTTGAATGAAAGGGTTAAGGAATTAATTTCAATTATTGAAAAAAAAGGGATGGAGGGTCAAGAAAGCTATCCTGTAGTCAGTCCTTTTTCTGATCCAGTATCTTGTAGAATAAGGAGAGGACGTGACCGAAGTCGCTATGATTACAGGGATACTCCAATTGAGAGTCCAGTATGGCACCAGCTATTACATAAGGGGAAGCGGAGAAAGGAACAAATACCAAATGTCATGGACAAGGGAAAAAGGAAACTTAGTGAGGAGGATATGGATGAAGCAAGAGAAACCATTACTGTAATGGAAGTCATGTCTGAAGAAGATATAGAGGAGGAAAAAAGAAGGACCTCCGAACTATACAAAATGAGGCAATAAGGCATTGATGTATGTGAGTTATTTTTATCTAAATTACGTCAAATTGATTCAATTTGGTCATTAATTAATTTGGTCTAAATTGTATCGATGTAGTTTGTGAAGAAGCATTTTATGAAGTCGAAGAAGAAAAATCAAGATAAAGAAGTGGCCTACGTGATAAATAAATTGGAGAACCTAAAGTAAATTTTGAAACATAGTTTAGTTAATATATTTGGGGCTTTAATATATAATCTTATCAATTTCTTGGCAGGTTGGCTAATGAATTTATCTGGGAGGATGCACCCTTTGCTTTGAAATTGCATTCATTCTTACAAATCCTCAATGGAGAGGTTTTTACAAAAGGTGAGGTCATTGATGCCTTCTGTAAAATGTTATTTAGGGGAGCATCCACATCTGGTAGGTCATACAACAAGTCAATATATTGTTCAACCTTCTTCACAGTAAGTGATGTAAATTAGTATGAAATAATAGATTGTAGAAGACCTACTATTATGATGTGGTTATTAATAATTTTGATTTTGCAACTTGTTAGGCTTCAATAAGATCGTCAAGAAAGTTTTTCCCTGCAACAAGTGATGAAGACGGATATGATAGAACAAGGGTTTAGATATATTTTAATACCTTTGTGCAGTGATAATACACACTTTCACTTGTTGGCGGTGGATACAGAAGCAATAACTTTCATTCATTTAAATTCTCTTGCTAGTGGTCATAAATATAAGCATGATTTTGACTCAGCGGTGAGCTACCTACCTTTATTCATATATGTGTTCATCATTTGGAAAAAAATGTCATTGAAATTCATGATATATTTGACAGGTAAAAGAACTTAAACAATATACTCGCGAGGAACTTACGGCTATTCATCAATATCTACAAAGTCATCATCCCTTGGACAAATGGCCCTCCGTCAGACAAAAATGTCCCCAACAAGAACATAGGTCAGTAAGTGAGAAAGAGTTTGAAAATTTTAAAATCATCAAAGTATTTTATTACCCCACTTATTGAAATCAGAAATATTGTTTGTTATTTTCAGCGTGGACTGTACCTTCTTTGTTATGCAATACGTTCGATGTCTCCTGTATGATGAGAAGATGGATTTCAAACAAGGAGATATGACGAAAATGAGATTTGATCTGACAGTAAA
Source organism: Boesenbergia rotunda (assembly GCA_024364735.1). Lineage (NCBI taxonomy): Eukaryota > Viridiplantae > Streptophyta > Magnoliopsida > Zingiberales > Zingiberaceae > Boesenbergia > Boesenbergia rotunda. The sequence continues at coordinate 339,009 of JAGFNQ010008071.1, forward strand.
TATTATAGGAGACATGTATTGTAAAACATGAGACTGTCAATCTGTTGAAGTAATGTTGTAAAAAAACATCCTTTGCTGGTGATTCAGCTCCATTTGAATAGAAATTGTGTAATTTGTATGAATATAATTTATTTTACAGAAATACAAAATAATTGTGTGATGTTGAATCACATCGGGTTAATGCAATGTAGTGTACCAACTCATACGCTAAGAAAACATAACTCATAATGATTTGGACTAAATTTACACACCAGAAATAACATCTATTTGGTTAATTCTAACTACTGATATATATCCAAGTATCGAACGTCCATCAGTGGGTTACTGATACATAATTTGAAAATATAACTTAATGGTCTGGAAGGAATTAAAAATTGGTATGCATTATGTATTGACATAGTAAGCTGGATTATCTCTACCATAAATTTACAAAACTTGTTTGAAATTGTAAAAATTAATAATTAAATAAAATTACAGAATTTGGTCACAACTTGGCGATAGATAAAGAATATTAATCTATAAATCATTATTTTCTTTAATGCCCAAGGTGAGCATGAACTTAACTTTTCAGGCCCACGGTGGGCCCGAAATAAAATGATTTCAGGCCCACGGTGGGCCTGAATTAAAATGATTTCAGGCCCACAGTGGGCTTGAAATAAAATGACTTCAGGCCCACGGTGGGCCTGAATAAAATGATTCAGGCCCACGGTGGGCCTGAAATAAATCATTTCAGGCCCACGAAGGACGTGAAATAAAAACATTTCAGGCCCAAGGAAGGCCTGAAATAAAAACTTACAGGCCCAAGGTGGGTCTGAAATCACTTAAATTCAGATATGGGAGGTCCATCAGTGAGTTTTGGTCAAAACTCACTGATATACCTAAACCACTCCTATAGCAAGGGTCATACAACAAGATTAGAGGTTTGGGAACCCAAAATCTCATCTCCTAGCTCAACCCTATCTACTGATATAGGTTTCTCAGAATTCCAGAGTTAGGAGGTCCATCAGTGAGTTTTGCTCAAAACTCACTGATATACCTAAACCACTCCTATAGCAATGGCCATACAGCAAGATTAGAGGTTTGGGCACCCAAAATCTCATCTCCTAGCTCAACCCTATCTACTGATATAGGTTTCTGAGAATTCCAGATGTAGGAGGTCCATCAGTGAGTTTTGCTCAAAACTCACTGATATACCTAAACCACTCCTATAGCAATGGCCATACAGCAAGATTAGAGGTTTGGACACCCAAAATCTCATCTCCTAGCTCAACCCTATCTACTGATATAGGTTTCTCAGAATTCCAGATGTGAGAGGTCCATCAGTCAGTTTTGCTCAAAACTCACTGATATACCTAAACCACTCCTATAGCAATGGCCATACAGCAAGATTAGAGGTTTAGCCGGCACCCCAAGAATCTCATCTCCTAACTCAACCCCTATCTACTGATATAGGTTTCTCAGAATTCCAGATGTGGGAGGTCCATCAGTGAGTTTTGCTCAAAAACACACTGATATACCTAACACCACTCCTATAGCAATGGCCATACAGGCAAGACTTAGAGGGTTGGGCACCCAAAATCTCATCTCCTAGCTCAACCCTATCTACTGATATAGGTTTCTCAGAATTCCAGATGTGGGAGGTCCATCAGTGAGTTTTGCTCAAAACTCACTGATATACCTAAACCACTCCTATAGCAAAGGGTCCATCACAGCAAGATTAAGGAGGATTTGGGCACCCCAAAATCTCATCTCCTTAGCTCACCCTATCTACTGATATAGGTTTCTCAGAATTTCAAGTGGGAGGTCCATCAGTGAGTTTTGCTCAAAAACTCACTGATAACCTAAACCACTCCTACAGCAATGGTCATACAGCAAGATTAGAGGTTGCGGCACCTAAAATCTCATCTCCTAGCTCAACCTATCTACTGATATAGGTTTCTCAGAATTCCAGATGTGAGGAGGTCCATCAGTGAGTTTTGGTCAAAAACTCACTGATTATACCTAAAACCACTCCTAATTAGCAAGGGTCCCCCCCCCCACATACAGCAAAAGTATTTAAAGAGGTTTTTGGGGCCAACCCCCTTAAAAATCTCATCTCTTAGCTCAACCCTATCTACTGATATAGGTTTCTCAGAATTCCAG
>JAGFNQ010008072.1:0-23219 GCA_024364735.1 Boesenbergia rotunda
CCTTCTGGACTGAAAACCACCTTCCTCCGGCGACAGTCCACTGAAGCGCTGTACTTACTGAGGAAATCCATGCCCACTATGACGTCGAAGTCTTGCATCGCAAGGACTATTAGATCGACATATAGCTCTCGTTCTGAAATCTTGATTGGCACAGCCCGGAGCCTCTGGGTGGATTCCAAGATTTCCCCTGAAGGGAGAGTTGTCAGGAATCTGGACTCCCAACACTCTGCAGGCACCTGTAACTTACTAGTAAAAGGTACTGATACGAAAGAATGGGTCGCCCCAGTGTCAAACAGTGTAGTAGCTAAATGCTGAAAAATAACTAGTTGACCTGTTACGACCGTGGAGGCGCTGGCAGCCTCTTCCTTCGTGAGGGAAAAGACTCTGGCATTGGTTGAAACTGGTGCTGCTTCCAACCTTCCCTGACTGATCTGAGGTCCCTCCAGTATAGTAGGCATGTAATATAACTGAGGCTTGCCTCCATACTGTACGGACTGCTGAGGAAGTACCTTAAACTTGTTTGGGCAGTCTTTCGATCTGTGTCCCTCTTGTCCACATGAGTAGCATCCAGTTACGCCCAAAAGGCATGCTCCTGGATGGGTCCTCCCACACTTAGGACAAGGTGGATACCTAGCTTGCTTGTTCTCTGGGTTTCCTTTTTGGCTGCCAGGCCACTGCTTCCTTTTGTGGTTCTTATTCCTCCAGTTCTGTTATTTGGCTGAGGCTTCTGGCCTCCTGTCATCTTGATCTCAATCAGGACTGGCTTCTGCTGTATTTGTTGTGCCTTGATGCTATTCAGATAGTGCTCTGAGATTAGAGCACTACTGACCAACTCCTCGCTGGTCTGGGGTCGGTGCGTCCCGCTGTTCACGTTGAGTGCTATTTCAGGGTTCAGCATGCGGAGCATCAGTCTGACTCGCTCCTTCTCTGTGCTGACTAGCTCTGGGCAGAGGCGAGCTAGTCTGTTGAACTTCGCGACTGCTTCTCCCACTGGTAGGTCACCTTGTCTGAACTCCATGAAGTCCTCATAGTGCTTGTTGGTAACCCGCATGTGGAAGAACTCCTCATAGAACTCTTGCTCGAAATCTGCCCAGCTCATCTGGTTGACTATCCTCTTACTCTTGACCCGCTCCCACCACATACGAGCATCTCCAGTTAGGCAGAAGGAGGCACATTTGACCTTCTCGACTTCTGGCCAGTCAAGAAGCTCCATTGTGCTCTCTAAAGTCTTGAACCAAGCCTGGGCATCCCAGGGCTCAGTCGTGCCTGAGAAGCTTTCAGGTTTCAACCTCTGCCACTGGATAAGGTATGCTTCTTGTCTTCGGTTCACGGCAGGGGTCTCCTATGTGACTAGTGGAACTTCAGCTACCACTGGAGTTTCCACTCCTGCTGTGGGTGGTGTAGGGGGCACTGGGTGCTGATTTGCCATCAGTGTGGCGATGGTCTTCTGTTGCTCTGAAATCTGAGCTTGCATTTGAGCAATGATTGCCATCAGGTTTGGCTGTTCTGTGCCAGGCTCATTGTTATCTTGAATTGGAGTGCTGTTCCTTGCATTAGGAGCTCGACCTCTTCTTGCCATCTAATAATGCATAAGGGAACAAGAAATCACTACTACATATCTAGGTAAAAGTTTGTCTTCTTACTTAGTAATCTAATATCCATTCTAGGGATTAAACATGATTCTGTGATACTAAGGTATTAAACATGCTTCCTTGTTCTATGCACATATGAGTAAGTACTTAAGCATTTCTCTATACTGCAATTAAATAAAGGAGCAATAGAAAAACTGAAACTTAAAACTTTCTTACTTGAAGACGACAAGGTTGATGCTGATGTGTGTGTGATGCTGGAGAATGGGAACTGCTCTGATACCAACTGTAGCGACCCGCCTTCTCTACCTTAAACGGACCGTTACTTGTCTACTTCTTGACTCTAATGCACGACTAAAAATGCGGAACTTTCTTTTTTTTTGTATTTAAATCTATCTAAGAATGATATTCTAACTTTAATAGTCATACATTTAAACTCATCACACAAGGTTCTATAATATTGCTAAAGCATTATGGAATATGAATGCAACTTTCTAAACACATTTAAAGCAATGAAAACTTAATTCAAAAGGAGACTAACAACATCTTGGCACATGCATCAAATAGCTACATCGAAGTATCTATATTCAAAACTACTCACGCTCATACTCATCCAATGCAATCATAAGGATATGTATACTAAATAGAATGACATGGAATCTCTATTCGTGGTTTTAAGACAGGCAAAATATCTAAAACGCAAATACTTGGATAAATTCTATGTGATCTAACTTAAACTAAGAATTTGTAATAAATGCACTTTAAGTCTTTTATTTATCTCGTCCCAAGGACCTCTCCAAGGTCAGCCACCACACACACGTTACCCAGCACCGCCTCGTCGCCTTCCTTCAGAATTGCTTGCCTTTACATTTACCTGCAGCAAGAGGAAATGCAACTAATAAGCATAAAGTTTAGCAAATACTATCTAGCTCAAAAAATCTCGAAATGTGTGAGCATGCTCTTTAAACAATGTGAAGTCACATGAGATACTTTTATGCTTAACAGAAACACTAAAACATGGATATACTTTTATGCTTAAAAGAAACACTAAAACATGTATATACTTTTATGCTTAAAAGAAACACTAAAACATGTATATACTTTTATGCTTAAAAGAAACACTAAAACATGTATATACTTTTATGCTTAAAGGAAACACTAAAACATGTATAACTCAAAACATGCATACTCAAGCATTAACAAGTCTTAACTCACTTTTTCTTGGTTTAACTTGAAACTTTAGCAATTCTTTAACTTTAAATCTTTCTTTAACTTCTAGAAATTTTCTTTAAACTTTAGAAAAACTTTGCTAAAGCATATACTTGAAAATAATAACTCACTTAGATCCACTTAAGACGTAAGTACTATCTTATGCGCGTTCCCTAAAAGGTTGGGGTAGCGAGCCGCCAATCCTAATAGAGCAGACCTTGGTCTACCAGGGCCAAGACCTTGGAATTGGACACCTGGATTTCTTTAACGACGCCCTTGGACGCCGGGTACTGGCCTTAGAAAATAAAATAGCTTTTCTTTCTTTTCTTTCTTATCTTTAAATGCCTTGGCATTTTATCGAACATCTTGTGTGCCCAAATCCCTAAGTCTTGACTTTTGGGGATTTCGTAAGGCCTTGGCCTTCTCTTTTCTTTTTCTTTATCTTTCTTTTCTTTTCTTATAAATTTCCTAGACCCTAAACTCACATAGGATACTCTATCAAATATATATAAGCATATAATGAACTAAGATCACATGCAAAATCTTGAACAAAAAGGAAATATCTCTTTTAAAACTTTCAAGGGAAAACTCTTACGGAAAACCGCCTCTTACTGCAGGTGAGCAGTACTTACCTCGATATCTTGGACTTACAACCGAAATTAGACGACTAGGGCTCAGGTGAAACTTGAGATCTCTACGAACCGTCCGCGCCTACGTGTTCTTCTCGTCGAGACGAACGAAACGCTCCGACCTCCTTGCTTTTCCTTGGCCGGCGCCCCTTAGGAGAGGAGAGGAGGATAGAAAACCTAGGTTCCCTTTTGTTTTCGCCGCCCCTCCCTCGCCCCCTTCTCGCACGTAGCCGAAAATTCTCCTCCAAGGGTTTCATGCGACTTAAGCGGGGTTTAAATACCTCTTCATGAAAACGTAACTACTCTATAAAATTATTTCTCTCCACCTTTTGTTGTGCTTGATACCCTAGCCCAGCCGATCACTTGCCCCTAAGGGCTTGCTCCTCCTGTGGTCGCGAGTTCGAACCCCCTGCTGCTCTTTAAAGTTTTTCCTTTTTTTAAAATACTAAACGGACTCGGAAAATTCCATTAAAATATTCTAAAAATTTCTAAAAATATCTAGAATATTTCTAAAACATTTTTTAAATAGTTCTAAGGACTTTAAGGACTTAAAATGGAAATTTTGGGGTGTTACAGGATGCAGCCCCTAGGTCGACGGACTATGAACGGACCTAGTAAGGGGATGGGCTCCCGAGACGCCCCTAGGTCGACGGACTATGAACGGACCTAGTTTCCCTTGTAGGTTAGAAACTAGCTACCTCGGCCTATTAGGGATGCGCGCATTATGTATGTATGTAAGTGGTACAAGCCGGGATCCCCCAAATGATGATGGATGTATGTTTAAGTACCTATATGTATGATTTTAAGAAAAGCATATGCATGTACTCATCCTATGCATGGTTTCAAAAGAGCATCTTGCATTCGCATTTTTGTAATGACTATATGACTATTATGCTATAAAGGTGAATTATGTTAAGTTCAAGTATGCTTCTTATGATAAGTACATATGCTCCCTTATGCTATGTTAAGTAAGTGTTTTAATGCTATGCACTATTATGACGTGATGCTTTCTCTACTTGATGGAACGTATGATTTTGTGAGTAGGAAGGGATCTTACTAAGCTATATGCTTATAGTTTCCATGTTTCCCTTGTACTGCAGAAAAGGGTAAGGAATGGCTAAACTAAAGGGAGCAGCAGGAGAGGCAAAGATGTGTGTGGTGGTGGCATGGTGGAAGAAGATCTACTCATGTTTTGTTTAGTTTATGCATATGCTGAGTTTTGCATGTTAAATGTTGAAACATACTTACTAAGTTGCTACTTGCTGATATTTAGACTCATATGGATATTTCATGCTCACTCTCGCTCATATGCTAAGTACTTAGTTAAGACTTACTAAAGAACTTTAGTATTATGTTATCCTTTCTCATACTTACTACTCTGTCTTAAGAAATGGCTATGTGGCATGCTTCTATTATGCAAGTAAGAATGTAAAGTACCTAGCATGCTCTCCTCAATGTCTAAGATGTTTAAAAGGTTTCATGCTTACATGTTCAAGTTTCAAGTTTCAAACGCTTCCGCTAAAACGAAAATTATGTTCGTGTAACCCCGCCCTAGTGTGAGAAGGGCGGGCGTTACAGCAGCGGACCTCAGGAGATGAGTAGGAGGGGGGAGAATTTCCACAGTATCCCCGCCAATGGGCCAGGGAGGCTTCGGGGGTTGGGGACGTCTTCCTCTGAGCTGGATGCCCATGTTGCTTGTTACTCTTGGGGGGGAGTGGTCTTTATTTTTATTGATTGGGAGCCCCTGGCCACCGTCTTCTTTGCCGAGGGGGTTATCCGATGGGGGCAAGGCACGACATGTAGCACCTCTTTGACTCGCTGGATGGCAGGAGGTTCAACCGTGACGGCTAGGATAGGAGCGGCCAGTTCCGTGGAAGCCTCAGGGGGACAAGAGAGCATTGGCCGAATGCTCTGGGACAAGAGCACCTCATCCTTTTCATCAGCGGCTGGTGGATGTTAGGATATATACTAAAAGTCTTGCCTTTTCTATATAGTCATCCACATTTTGAAAGAGAATCACAACACTAGATGCTTATTTATATTAGTATATGCATAAAAGTCCAATACAGTGCACTATAGATAACGTGGTGTGTGGTGACACACGGAAGATCGTGTTATCAGTCCCTTGCATAGTATAAGTAAGACGTTCACAACCGAGATGAATTTGGACATACCATCGGGATAGTTGTAGTGTAATTAGGTGTGGTTTATCTTGACCATAGAATTACACTAATGTGCTTTGTGTGCATTGAGCAGGACTAAAACCAGAGGTCATCTAATTTGTACTTACTTGATAATTGGATTAGACCTCGGATTTATTATGGAGTACAATCCCTAAATCCTGATATAATAACGGGCACATATAGTTAATAATTATTTCTTTGATTTACCAACGGGCGAGATTTATTCTGTTAAATCGATAGGCCCGGTAAGTTGGGAAATAATATTAATTATATGGTGTGTCGTTGATTATTGACAGAATTCGTATCCTGGTGAGTCGGGATGATGATGCCCCCTTGATGAGCTCATAAGGTTTATCGTGTTAAACCATGTAGGTGGATTTGATCCGACATGATGATAAGGTTGAGCGGTACTAGTCAAGGAGCCAGAAGTCGATTAATTAAAATTGTCAGTAATTTAAATTAATCGACGGGCATTCGATATCTTAAACACGAGGAGATGGATGACTCATAATAGGTGGAGCCCATATGTAAATATGGGGGTTGGTGAGGCAATTTAATGAGGATCCTTTAGTGGAATGGATCTTTATTAATGGATCGGGTTTGGATCCATTAGTAGGCCAAGATCCAACTTCTCCTCATGGTCCCTAACGTAGCCCTATATATATCCCATGTGGCATGAAACCAATTGATCCAATGAAACACTAGAAAACCCTAAATTATTCGCTCCTCCTCTCTCTCCCTCTCTTGTTTGAGAAATCGACGCCGATTCCTTCTCTGATACAGGAGTAACTCGAAGTTGCTTTTCTTCTCCAACCATGAGCACGCAACTTGGACTGAAGTTCTTTTCTCCAACCGTGAGGCACGCAACTTGGATTCAAGGTTTCTTCTCCATCCATGAGGAATTCAAGTTGCTCACGCAACTTGGGTTCAAGGCAGCAACTCTAAACCGTGAGGAATCCTTGTTGCTCAAGCAACTTGGACTCAAGGCTGCAGCAACTTGGATTGAGAAGCAGCTTGCAATCGGTGGAGAAGCTGTAGGTGGTGGAGAAGTTGTTCACGCAACTTTGGATTCACAGAGCAACCTGCAAGATCTGAGGAGAAGGATAGTTGCGCATGCAAGGCAGCAACTTGGTTTAAGAACATAAGTTGGAGTTGTGGAGTTGCTCAGAACACAAGTTGCTCATGCAACTTGGAGCCGCTCAGAAACAGGAGCTCCAAGATACTTGATGTTCGGACGCCGACGATGGAGGAGAGGAGTAGTAGGGTTTATGTTTGGGAACGACTTGGTGACCACGGATCTTGGTAGATTGCCGCCCACACGACGTTCAAGAGGTCATACGGTAGAAGATCATAAGGTAACGGAAGGTATATACTCTTCCTTGGCTCCTTTTATTTTAGTCTCGTCATTTCATGTGAAAAATTAATTGATTATTATGTTTGATTATTTGTTAATTAATGGTCAATAATTAATTAATTGGATCCCAAGTATAAACACAAAAATCGACGATCCACTCGTCGTCTTTTCCGCGATCGTTTGGTTAGGAGAATTACAAGGCACAATCTTTGTGATTGGCCAAGTTGTAATTCGTACCAAATGATACGATGACGAGATGGTCATTGGGAGACGGGTCTCTATTCAGATTAAATTTTTTTAATCCGTAGACATGGACAGGTCTCTCAAGGACGACCAAGTATTCGCTAGGGAACCCCACTAAGCCATACCCAACAATTGGTATCAGAGCTGAGGTTTCCGATTTTGTGTGTTTATGATTGGTTAATTTTTGCATTTTTCATACATTTTATTTTGTTGGATGATATGTGGATGTGCGTAGGATAACTTTGTGTTGCAGACACTAGATTCCAAATTATCATGGCCAAATATTTGATATGTGTGATTGGATGTGCAATGTATTGTAATTAATTGAATCCTCGAGGTTGACGAGGCTAAGTAGTATTTAATTTTTGTAATTAAATACAGCACGTGTTTAGACGAACTTTATGTTTACTTTCGATCTAGATTTCATGTACACTCCTTCATGGAGTATAGGATTAATGATGTAAATAATTAGCTAGTCATCTCGGCTCGGAGATCCCTCAAGGTAGCTTGCACATGGTGAAGGGAGGAGCGGACGAGGTGATGACACGACAGGAGGCGCATTGAAGACCAAGGCCATGAAAAGTTGGAAAAACTAGGATTTTCTTTTTCATTATGTTGGTTATGTGCTTGTCGTGTGTGTGCTTGTTAAAATTCCTCGAAATCAATAACTAAGTGGGAGAGGGACCCTAAGGGACCCATAGCCTCCATTACAATCCGATAAGTGATGCGAACAAATCTGCGCGTCGGCTCTGAGTGCCTTCCTCCCCATCGGATGGGCTTGTTCTGCGGATCACTAGGTTAGAAAAGACTATAAGAAATTATTGATGTGCGTGTGTACTTCCCCATCAGAAGGCACATAATCAGAAATAATTTTTCTTAGTATCGTGTAATGGTAAACACTTAGATGCGAATAATAGTATCCTCCCCATCGGAGTCACTGCTATTATTTGCAGGGCCAAAGTGAACCAACTATTAATCTTATTTGTCAAAAAGTTTGGTTGACTAGATAGTAAGATTAATGGATTGTCAAAAAGTTAGGGTGTCAAAATGACCTTTAATCCTATAGCAACCATACTTAAGGAGAACAAACTTACTGGACCCAATTTTATTGACTGGAAAAGAAACATAGACATTATCCTTACTGCTGAAGAATACAAATATGTGCTCTTTGAGGACTGTCCTGAAAAGCCTAGCGAGAACTCTAGTGAAGAGCAGAGGGAGCGTTATAAGCGTTGGATCAAGGCTGATGAGATGGTGCGGTGCTACATTCTGGCATCTATGTCGAATGTATTGCAACAACAGCATCAGGTCATTACCACTTCTAGTGACATAATGCTAAACCTTAAGGAGCTCTTCGAGTACCAGGGTCGGGCCGCTAAGCAGGTTGTGATGAAGAACCTGACGATGACTACTATGGTCAAAGGGACACCCGTGAGGGATCATGTCCTGAAAATGATGGCCCACCTCACTGAGATTGAGATTTTTGGAGGGCAAATCAATGGGGAAACCCAAGTCGATATAATACTCCAATCTCTACCTAGGAGTTTTGAACAGTTCCGGCTCAACTATAACTTGAATAAGCATGAGTGTACGTTGGGGGAACTGCTAGGAGAACTCTGGGCGGCAGAGGGGCTCTTTCGTCAGAGTTCACAAGGCTTGGCTACTCAGAAGGATTCTACTTCTGTGCCGAAAGGCAGGAAGAAGAAGAAACAAGGTGAGTCCAAGAAGGCAGCAGGATCGCAGGGACCATAGGCTCGTGTGAAGAAGTCGAAAGGCAAGTACTTCACGAGCCAGCAGACTAGACATTGGAAGGCAAACTGCCCCCGTCGTCAAGACAAAGGTGTAACGACCCGTAAAATCCTCTCAATATTTTTCTTTAAAATATTGATCATGCCTATATAAATTCTCGAATAACATATGAATGCTAGAATAAACCGTAGCAAAAATCTCTTATATAAATTAAAAAGCTAAGTATAATGGGCCTTATATGAGTTTTTCTAGTACCATGGTTATTAGTGGACCTTAGGTAAAATTTTTTCATGAATGGAAATGGATGTCAATTAGAAATATTAACATAAACCTTAGTGGGCTCTTATATGGGCCTTGGCAAAAATAATTATAAAAGTAATAAAAAGAAGTGCATGCACCAAGGACTGAACCGTAGACCTAGTGTATCACCATGCATGTACTAACCAATTCACCTAGCAAGGGAGTGCTAGTGGAAAAGGAAAAAGATTGTTGTTAAGGCTAAGAGGAAGTGAAGAGTCACGATGTGAGGAGGCACCATGACTTCTCACGTGCCCCCTCCTCTTAGTATAAGAAGGGTGGATGAGAGGGGAAAGGACTTAAGTTATTTTCTTTTACACCAAGACTTTTCCTCTTCCCTTCGTCCTTCTCCTTCCTCCTTCTAGCCAAAACCCACAAGGGGTTTCTCCTTTGGAAAAGTTTCACAAGGAGACTTCTTCTTCAAGATCTAAGGGCTTCCTACAAGGCTACAAGGGTTAGGGGTGGTCTAAGGTCAAGGAGATTTTCTTTTGCTTGTTTTCATGATATAAGATTTTGTTGGGACTCCATGTTGAGAAAACTATGGTTAGGGCTCTCAAAGGTTTCAGCCAAAGCATGTTGTAGGTTTGGGATGACATCAAAACCCCTCATTTATGTTCCCTAACGTTTTCTTATGATTAATAAAGGATGAATTATGGTTGGTGGAATTTTTGTAGCACCTAAGAGGCCCTTGAAGTTTCGGCCACCCCCTATATTTTAGGGATTAAGATTAGATCTAATCCTCCAAGTATGTTACTATGAACCCCTATGATATAATGAATGTTAATCATAAGTTTTATGAACTTTTCATGGACTTATTTCCCTTCTAGGGTTTCGGCCAAGGCATGATTTAGGGCAAGGACTTAGGGGTTAGATCCAATCAAGGGTCCTAATGGCTTCTCATGGTATTGTATGTATTGTGTTGGAGGTTGATTTTGACCTATATGAATTTTCCATGGACTAGTAGGCCTTTAGGGTTTCGTCCAAGACTCAATCTAGGGCTAAGAAATTAGGGTTAACTCCAACTATGGGTCCTAATGGTTTCCCTATGGCATTGTAGGTAATGTATGGGTTCTTCTTCACTTATGGTATCTCACATGTTATTTAAATAATAGGATATCCCTTCTTCCAACTTTCGGCCAAGCACTTTAACTAGGGTTGGGATGAGTTAGGGTTTCAAGAATACTTGTTTATGGCTTTTTGTGATGTATATATATGTTCAAACATGTGGTATGAATGTTATGTTACCTAAACCCCTTCTTCCAACTTCATGATTTTTGTATGCTTATGTTAGATACCATGTTTTAGGAGGCTTCATTCATGAATGTTTTAAGCCTTATACCATGAACACAAGTGTTGTGAAGTAGGCCTCATCTTTGTGAAGAATAACGCATGATTAAGTTAAACGCCTATGATAGCTATATGGTTAAATAGGCCTATGCATGTTCTATGTTGAATACCATGGACCTAGGTAGTATGTATTATATTCATATGAATCCTACCCATGCACGCTTATGATAGGTACTATGATTATGTATGCTAAGTGACATGTACTATGTATGAAATGCATGCTTACCTTATGTACCATGATCATGCAAGCTTTATGAACTAAGATGATGTTTATGTCTTAAGGCATAATTATGTATGTATGTCATGTCTTATGAATGAAGATGATGAATGAAGATAATGTATATGCCTTAAGGGCATAATGATGTTATGAATTAAGTATGAATGATGAAATGTCAAGTATGCTTTATGTCATGCTTCATGTAACAAGATTATGTTCATATCTTTAAGTATGCTATGTATGTTCTATGAATGATGAAGCATGTGAAGTTATTTTACTTTATGAATGGGCTTGTACCGGACCGAAGTAAGGGTCCAAGGGATGGGTACCTTAAGAACGCCTCGGTTCTGGACTACCGTAGCTGTCCATGGTTCTGGGACTACCGTAGCTGTCCAACAGGGATGGGCACCTTAAGAACGCCTCGGTTTTTAGAACTACCGTAGCTGTTCCTACCCTAGTAGGTCGAGACTAGCTACCACCTCGTATTTACTTAGGGATGCGCGCATATGATGTATGTATGTGGTACAAGCCGGAGACCCCCAATGATGTTATGATTATGTTCAAGTATTTATAATTATGGTTTTCAAATAAGCATCCTTATGTTATATGCATTTGACCCATGCATCCGTTCATGTTATGCATCCATGCCATGTTAAATGTTTCATATGCTTATGTTTTATGTAAGAACCATGTCATGTTAAATGTTTCATATGCTTATGTTTTATGTAAGAACCATGTCATGCTAAATGTTTCATATGCCTATGTTTTATGTAAGATCCATGACATGTTAAATGTTTCATATGCTCATGTTTTATGTAAGAACCATGTCATGTTAAATGTTTCATATGCTTATATTTTATGTAAGAACCATGTCATGTTAAATGTTTCATATGCCTATGTTTTATGTAAGATCCATGCCATGTTAAATATTTCATATGCTTATGATTTATGTAAGAAGCATGCCATGTTAAATGTTTCATATGCTTATGTTTTATATAGGAACCGTGTCATGTTAAATGTTTCATATGCTTAGGTTTTATGTTAAGAACCATGTCATATTAAATGTTTCATATGCGTATGTTTTATGTGACGTATGGTTTTAGTGAGTAGGAAAGGGTCTTACTATGTAACGCCCGCCCCTTACCGTTAAGGCGGCGCATTACCTTTTTCTTACTACTCCTACTTAATTAAACTTATAGTATAGCATATGATTCAAAAACATTGCAGCGGAAATAAAACATAAATATAATCATATGCAAAGGAGAAGGAGTGTACATATTAATCATGTAACATCTAGTAGCATCCATGTCTTAAATAAACTTCAATAGAGAAAACAAGTAACAAGTATAAGGTATAACACATGCTTTCTTATAAAAGTAAATGCTAAGTCTTAAAATGGATTGATCAGCCAAGTCACTACCACACACATTAGCCCTTCCTGCAGCTTCCCTTTCTTTAATAATTTCTATGTTAATCTGCAACATAAGCAAACAACTATAAGTATGAAACTTAGTAAGCTCTTTCCTACTCACTAAATCCATACGTCACATGCATTTGAGAGACATATAATATCTTATGCATCGCATAAAAATACATAAGACATATAAACATATAATGGCATATAAACACATGAACATATGCATTGCAAAAACATTTAGGATGCTCTTTAGAAAACATAATAAATAATACTTTAACATAAGCATACATCATCTTTATTGGGGTCCCCGGCTTGTACCCATTCTTTCTTTTGCGCACCCCTATGTAGGATGCGAGGTAGCTAATCCCGACCTACAGGGGTCTACATTCTAGGCTTACTATCTTTCAGCCTAGGGACAGCTTCGGTAGTCCAGAACCGTGGATCTTTTTCAAGATCCGGTACAAGCCATTCTTTAAAGTAAAATGCATACATGCATTCTTTCCTTTTCTTTCTTTCTTTCATAAAGAATGTACTATGGACATTCAATCATTCATAAGTATAGACATACTTTTCCTGGCATAATCATTAACATAAATAACATGACATTATAAGACTTTTCTTTAAACACATATAAGTGAAGCAAATATCATGCTAGTCTTGCCAACACATCATTCATATACATACTTGTCTTAATCAAGGCAATACAATAGTTTTAGCTTTCCTTTCCTACCTTAACACATGCTGGCCGAAACATTACAGGAGAGGTTTCATAGCATAAAATTCACACAACATTGAAATAAAGGCATACATTGTATAAGAGATCATTTACAAGTACAAGGGTAGTCTAAACTTCACTAAACATTAGTTTAGGTGCATGATTTGTAGTTTGAATCTACTTTAGCCCTACTTCTAGATGCTGGTCGAAACATCACAAGTAGCATAAAATTCATACAACATTGAAATGAAGGTATACTTTTCATAAGGGGTCATTTACAAGTACAAGGATAGTCTAGACTTCATTACACATTAGTTTAGGTACATGATTTGTAATTGAACCTATTTTTAGCCCCCATTCCATTAGTTGGCCGAAACTCACAGCTAGGTAAACATAGCATAAAAGTCATATAATCATGGAAATAAAAGCATACTTTACATAAGGAGTCATGTACAAGTACAAGGGCAATCAAAACTTCACTAACAATTGATTTAGGTTCATGAATCGTAGTTTGAATCTATTTAACTCTACTTCTACATACTGGCCGAAACTCATAACATGAATTTCATGGCATAAAGATTCATGTAACATGGAAATAAAAATATATTTTTACATAAGAGATCATTTGCAAGTACAAGAGTAGTCCAAATCTTCACTAAACCTTAGTTTAGGTGCATGCTTATAACTCTACTTAGGTTAACATGGTATGAGGGTACATGTAACATTTTTCTAAGCATCACAACATAAAAATAAACATGAATTTAGGTTCGAAAGGCCTAGATCAGGGGCTACCCGAAAGGTACAACATGAAACAAACACATACATCACATGTATATCACTTGAAACATCTATAACTTCATGAGGGTTTATAAATCTATTTTAAGGCCTAAATTAAGGCCCTTTGACCGAATATTATGGAGGTCATTTAGCATAGATTCTACTAAATTTCTTGGCCAAAAACATTACATAAGCTAGGGAATACATGCAAGAACAAAACCCTACTTCATGCACATGCAACAACTTACTTTCACCCCTTGGCCGAGAGGTATTTGACCCTCTACATCATGAAGGGTGTTCGAACATCATTCATTCATCACTCATCTACTATGAGAAAGTAGCAACAAGCATGTAGAATCATTATCTAAATTTAAACATAACAAAGGTGAGAAAAACTTCCTTGGCCGAAAGTTTCTCATGGTCTTTTCTTTCATTTTTTTCACACAACATCACAAGCACTTGTAGGGGATCATAAATACACATAATAAGCCATTATGTTGCAGGTGAGGGAGTCTTACCACTTGCGCTAAAATCCCAAAAGATGTCCTAAACATTGGAGAAGAAAAAGGGGCTCTTAAACTTGGTGTTTCCTCTTGTTCTTCTCCTTTTCTTCTTCCAGTTTGGGGGGCTCGGTTTTGGGTTGCAAGGGGCTCTAGAATTTCGGTGAGGGAGAGGAGGAAGAGGAAAGGTTTGGTGGAAGAGAAATGGGAGTTTTCTTGGCCGAAATGCCTTAGGCATTTTTCCCTTTCCATGCTCTTTTATAGGGAGTGAAAAGGTAACCACCTTTCCAATGGTGCCTCTTCATTCTTTCATGTGTCTCATCACTTATTTTCTACTCATCTACAATTTCCCATCTCCTTCTAATAGCACTCCCCTTCTGGGTGAATTGGTTACTTGTGCATTCTTAAGGCTTGGCTTTTCTTTGAGGTCCAAAGTTCAATCCTTGGGACCTCCTCTTCTTTTTTGCTTTCTCTTTTTATTTTTTTCTTCAAGCCCACATAACCAAAGCCCAACAAGAGAATGCTAATCATTTTATTCATACACATGCATATGCATAATATTATTTATTCATTCATGTGCATGATATTAAACATAATATTAATATAACACATAAACATGATTATCACACATTCACTTCATGTCAAAAGGTGCCTAATATTTCTTTATTCACAATTTCCCCTACTAAATTCATAACTTTATTCATGGCCACATGTTCAATCATTACAACTTTTGAGAGGGAAATTTGGGGCGTTACAATCCACCCTCCCTTCTTAAACGTTAGTCCTCGAACTTAAAACAACTCGGGATATTTTCGTTTCATATCATCCTCACGTTCCCAAGTAACTTCTTCAGATTGCTTACTTTGCCACAAGACTTTGACTAAGGGCACTTCCTTGTTCCTTAGTCTCTTGACATCTCGATCCAGGATCCGAATGGGTTTGCTTTCACAACTCAGGTCCTCCTGGATCGGTACGACATGCGGCTCAATCACTTTGTCTGTACTGGGAGCGTTTTTTTTATTTTTAGTCAGTTAACGCATAACACATCTTTATTTATTAGACTTAATAATTTCATACATCAAACAACCGAATTCTTAATGAACTCGATAAGTTGACATCATTCCCATAATAAAAAATATTATGGCAGTGGCTATCACTCTCTTGTTCATCTCTAATCGTCCAGTCTCGGGATCTTCTACAGATTCTATTGGATCTTCGTCGAACATCTCGGGATCTTCCTCAATCAGCTCAGGGTCTTCCTCGAGCATATCGGGGTCTTCCTCGATCATCTCGGGATCTTCCTCAAGCATCTCAGGATCTTCTTCGAACATCTCAGGATCTTCCTCGAACATCTCGGGATCTTCCTCGAGCATCTCAGGGTCTTCCTCGAGCATCTCGGGATCTTCCTAGGAATCTCCTAGATCCTCCAGAAACTCATGGCGAAGAAGCTGCTTAGACAACTCAGCATATGAGATGCGACATTCATGATGCCCCTATATCTGGTGTGCAACTTCTCTCGCGCGCTTTGGCAATGAACGAATCAGTGCTCCAATTCTATAGTCATCCAAGATTGGGAACTCTTCCTGCTCGAGTTTCCAAAATAATCGATCCAATTTTCCTATGTTGCCTTGGATTCCAAGAATCGGACTATAGTCAACTTCTTCTATCTGCTCCATTAGCTCACGACATCGCTCATAGCAACGAGTCGTAGTGCACATTTCATGCGACATCTGGAATTGAAAAATGACATAGTCAGTACAAAAATTGACAAAAACCAGCATCAAAACTAGTTTTCCCTTTTTTTCAATTCACAAATATATGCACGGAAAGAAGCACACAAAAACAATAAGTTTCTTTTTCTTTAGTAGTTACAATTAATTATTTTATGATCCTACTCTCCATTGCTTTATATTCTATAAAATTTATTTAAAGTCTTCTTACTATAATACTAAATCTCTTTCTTGATGTTCTTACACTTTTTAGATTATGTAGTCTTCTTGCTCTGCTATTTAAACATTTTACCATCATTATGCTTATTATTTATACGGATATCTGAAGTGACTTTACAAATTACACATGTCACTCTGTCTTCTAGCCATGCTATTTTCACGAAATAACACATAGGCTAGTATAAGGTTACTGTCATTTCTATTCATATACATGCATTTTAAATCATTTATTCATAAGGCATGACAAGGTATCTTCCTAGTTTCATCCAAGGTAAAATCATGCTTCCGTCATTCATATCATGAATCATACTTGCATAATTAAGCTATCAACATAAACATGAAATAAGGCAAGTATAAAATTTCTTACTTGGAAGCGGCAGGAGGCAAGCTTGATGTGTGTGTAGTGAGATGGTAAACTACTTTGATACCAAGCTGTAACGCCCGCCCCTTACCATTAAGGCGGCACGTTACCTTTTTCTTACTACTCCTACTTAATTAAACTTATAGTATAGCATATGATTCAAAAACATTGCAGCGGAAATAAAACATAAATATAATCATATGCAAAGGAGAAGGAGTGTACATATTAATCATGTAACATCTAGTAGGATCCATGTCTTAAATAAACTTCAATAGAGATAATAAGTAACAAGTATAAGGTATAACACATGCTTTCTTATAAAAGTAAATGCTAAGTCTTAAAATGGATCGATCAGCCAAGTCACTACCACACACATTAGCCCTTCCTGCAGCTTCCCTTTCTTTAATAATTTCTATGTTGATCTGCAACATAAGCAAACAACTATAAGTATGAAACTTAGTAAGCTCTTTCCTACTCACTAAATCCATACATCACATGCATTTGAGAGACATATAATATCTTATGCATGGCATAAAAATACATAAGACATATAAACATATAAAGGCATATAAACACATGAATATATGCATTGCAAAAACATTTGGGATGCTCTTTAGAAAACATAATAAATAATACTTTAACATAAGCATACATCATCTTTATTGGGGTCCCCGGCTTGTACCCATTCTTTCTTTTGCGCACATACCCCTATGTAGGATGCAAGGTAGCTAATCCCGACCTACAGGGGTCTACATTCTAGGCTTACTATCTTTCAGCCTAGGGACAACTTCGGTATTCCAGAACCGTGGATCTTTTTCAAGATCCGGTACAAGCCATTCTTTAAAGTAAAATACATACATGCATTCTTTCCTTTTCTTTCTTTCTTTCATAAAGAATGTACTATGGACATTCAATCATTCATAAGTATAGACATACTTTTCCTGGCATAATCATTAACATAAATAGCATGACATTATAAGACTTTTCTTTAAACAAATATAAGTGAAGCAAATATCATGCTAGTCTTGCCAACACATCATTCATATACATACTTGACTTAATCAAGGTAATACATTAGTTTTAGGTTTCCTTTCCTACCTTAACACATGCTGGCCGAAACATTACAGGAGAGGTTTCATAGCATAAAATTCACACAACATTGAAATAAAGGCATACATTGTATAAGAGATCATTTACAAGTACAAGGGTAGTCTAAACTTCACTAAACATTAGTTTAGGTGCATGATTTGTAGTGTGAATTTACTTTAGCCCTACTTCTAGATGCTGGTCGAAACATCACAAGTAGCATAAAATTCATACAACATTGAAATGAAGGTATACTTTTCATAAGGGGTCATTTACAAGTACAAGGATAGTCTAGACTTCATTACACATTAGTTTAGGTACATGATTTGTAATTGAACCTATTTTTAGCCCCCATTCCATTAGTTTGCCGAAACTCACAGCTAGGTAAACATAGCATAAAAGTCATATAATCATGGAAATAAAAGCATACTTTACATAAGGAGTCATGTACAAGTACAAGGCCAATCAAAACTTCACTAACTATTGATTTAGGTTCATGAATCGTAGTTTGAATCTATTTAACTCTACTTCTACATACTGGCCGAAACTCATAACATGAATTTCATGGCATAAAGATTCATGTAACATGGAAATAAAAACATATTTTTACATAAGAGATCATTTGCAAGTACAAGAGTAGTCCAAATCTTCACTAAACCTTAGTTTAGGTGCATGCTTGTAACTCTACTTAGGTTAACATGGTATGAGGGTACATGTAACATTTTTCTAAGCATCACAACATAAAAATAAACATGAATTTAGGTTCAAAAGGCCTAGATCAGGGGCTACCCGAAAGGTACAACATGAAACAAACACATACATCACATGTATATCACTTGAAACATCTATAACTTCATGAGGGTTTATAAATCTGTTTTAAGGCCTAAATTAAGGCCCTCTGGCCGAATATTACGGAGGTCATTTTCCATAGATTCTACTAAATTTCTTGGCCAAAAACATTACATAAGCTAGGGAATACATGCAAGAACAAAACCCTACTTCATGCACATGCAACAACTTACTTTCACCCCTTGGCCGAGAGGTATTTGTCCCTCTACATCTTGAAGGGTGTTCGAACATCATTCATTCATCATTCATCTACTATGAGAAAGTAGCAACAAGCATGTAGAATCATTATCTAAATTTAAACATAACAAAGGTGAGAAAAACTTCCTTGGCCGAAAGTTTCTCATGGTCTTTTCTTTCATTTTTTTCACACAACATCACAAGCACTTGTAGGGGATCATAAATACACATAATAAGCCATTATGTTGCAGGTGAGGGAGTCTTACCACTTGCGCTAAAATCCAAAAAGATGTCCTAAACTTTGGAGAAGAAAAAGGGGCTCTTAAACTTGGTGTTTCCTCTTGTTCTTCTCCTTTTCTTCTTCCAGTTTGGGGGGCTCGGTTTTGGGCTGCAAGGGGCTCTAGAATTTTGGTGAGGGAGAGGAGGAAGAGGAAAGGTTTGGTGGAAGAGAAATGGGAGTTTTCTTGGCCGAAATGCCTTAGGCATTTTCCCCTTTCCATGCTCTTTTATAGGGAGTGAAAAGGTAACCACCTTTCCAATGGTGCCTCTGCATTCTTTCATGTGTCTCTTCACTTATTTTCTACTCATCTACAATTTCCCATCTCCTTCTAATAGCACTCCTTTGTTGGGTGAATTGGTTACTTGTGCATTCTTAAGGCTTAGCTTTTCTTTGAGGTCCAAGGTTCAATCCTTGGCACCTCCTCTTCTTTTTGCTTTCTCTTTTTATTTTTTTCTTCAAGCTCACATAACCAAAGCCCAACAAGAGAATGCTAATCATTTTATTCATACACATGCATATGCATAATATTATTCATTCATTCATGTGCATGATATTAAACATAATATTAATATAACACATAAACATGATTATCACACATTCACTTCATGTCAAAAGGTGCCTAATATTTCTTTATTCACAATTTTCCCCTACTAAATTCATAACTTTATTCATGGTCACATGTTCAATCATTACAACTTTCGAGAGGAAATTTGGGGTGTTACATACTAAGCCTATGTGTTTATAGTCTTATTTCCTTATATCGCAGATCAAGCAAGAGCATAATAAGGGAAGCAGTAGGAGGGGCAAGAGAGTGTGTGTGGCAATGACATGGCAGAAGAAAAAGAAAAAGTTTTAATATTTATACTTTGTCACATGTTCTATATTTTTGCAAGTCTCATGCTATACTTAGGATGGTTTTGGTCAAGGAAAAAAATACACTTGCTACTTATGTTGCCTAATGGATGACTCATGTGATTTTATATCATGATGCTAAGTATGATGCTAATATGCTAAGTTCCCATGTCACCATGTTTAGGAAGGATAGTTAAGACATGTATACATGATTTAGGAGTTAGGTGCATGTATGTATAAGTCTTAAGTTATTCCGCTGCATTATGGTGTTCACATGCCCTATGTATGTTAGCGTAACGCCGCCTATCGCTACACTGTAAGGTGGGGGAAATAGGCGGGCGTTACAAAAGGTATTTCTTCATGCTTAGTCGTTAAAACATGTTTAGCGGCGTTATCTACCGGCACCTAGTGTGTAGATACGGATGCCACTAATCATGTCTGCAATTCTTTGCAGGGGTTCCAGGAAGCCCAACAACTAGCTGAGGAAGAGATTATTGTCTACATGAGAAATGCTACGGAGGTGGCTACTATTGCAGTGGGAGTTATTTATTTTTATTTAG
Source organism: Boesenbergia rotunda (assembly GCA_024364735.1). Classification (NCBI taxonomy): domain Eukaryota; kingdom Viridiplantae; phylum Streptophyta; class Magnoliopsida; order Zingiberales; family Zingiberaceae; genus Boesenbergia; species Boesenbergia rotunda. The sequence continues at coordinate 20,341 of JAGFNQ010008072.1, forward strand.
GAAAATAAATTACTTTTATATACCTAATTTTTTAGAAAGAACTTTGGTTCAGATTCTGAAATAATGGATATTCTATTGCCTTTTGTTATTAAAAGTGGAATAGAAAGATTATCTGTTTAGGAACATGGATAAGCAATTTAAGCAATTAGAACCAAAGTCTCTCATGATGCAGATAGTAGCTAATAGCTCATCATCTAACCAAAATAAGAGAAAGGTTCCTTCCGAAATGAACCAAACATGTCTTTGGCATCTAAGGCTTGGTCATATTAACCTTAGTAGGATTCAAAGATCGATAGCTAATGGGCCCTCGAGTTCATTGGTGGTGGGAGACTTTCCAACCTTTGAATCTTGCTAGGAAGGTAAAAATGACCAAGAGGCTTTTCAAGGGCCATGGGGTATAGAGCCAAAGGTATGCTAGAGTTGGTTAATTTTGATTTGTGTAGGTCTTTAGTGTATCCAGGATAGAGGTAGCTTTGAATACTTCGTGAGACTAATATTCAAAGGTATGGATACGTTTACTTAATGGCCACAAATCTGAATGCTTTGATCAATTCAAATAATTCTAGGCTGATGTGGAGAAACATCAAAGTAAAGGTATCAAGACATTATGATCGTATCATAGTGATGAGTACCTCTTGGGAGAATTTAGGACTTACTTATCAGAGGTTGGGAGTCAATCTGAATTGACTGCACCCGGTACATCCCAATAGAACGGTGTGTTGGTGCAGGAAGCACCAGATCGAACCTTGTTTTGATATTGGCAAAGGATTCAAAGTTAAGGGTTATTTGTTGTCTAACAATGCTGCTTGAGAGTGCAGGAAACCAAGTCCTAGCGAAGGGATGCTAGGCACCTGACGATGGGCTGTCAGGAACTCAAGACCTGGCTAAGGGCTGCTGGGCAAAAACCAAGTCCTAGCGAAGGGATGCTAGGCACCTGACGATGGGCTGTCAGGAACTCAAGACCTGGCGAAGGGCTGCTGGGCAAAAACCAAGTCCTGGCGAAGGGCTGCTGGGCGAAACTCAAGACCTGGCGAAGGGCTGCTGGGCAAAAGTCCAACTGGAGGATCCGGTTGGCACCAGGTAAATTCTCCCGAGAGGAGTAGGTGAGGACGCGTTCCCCTTGAGGGAACATTAGGCGTCGGTTCGACCTAGGGCTCCATTTTGGAGACCCAAAGTCAGAACCAAGACAGCCAAGGCTGTGTAAAATTAACTTATTAATTGCTGTTTTGGACTAACCCTGGATGCAGGACCGAAGGACTGTGTTTCTGTAGCTCAGAGAGCCTCAAAGGAGTGAGGCAGTAGCTGAGCAGGGCGCCCCGGATGTTTCGGGCGCCCCAGAGTCAACCCAAAGTCAGCAGAGCAAGTAAACGCCCCGACAGCAGCACATTTGGGGGCGCCCCGCGGGCATCGGGCGCCCCGCGTGTCGCGGGCGCCCACTGTGCCACGCCACTGGCAGCTGCAGCAGCTCACCCTCGCGAAGAAGATGAAGCCTTGACCGGTCAACCCGGGCGCCCCGCGCGCGTCGGGCGCCCCGCGCGCGGTCGGGCGCCCCACGCGCGTCGGGCGCGCCCGCGCGCGTCGGGCGCCCCGCGCGCGTCGGGCGCCCCGCGCGCGTCGGGCGCCCCGGTCAAGCTGATCCCGAAGATGAAGAGATCAGCCTTGACCGAAGCGATCACCGGATCGGAAGCCACGTGGGGGGCGCCCCCGTCGACCAGGGCACCCCCAGGCCCTATATAAAGGGCCCTCGACCTCCTTCTTGAAGATGAACATCTGCGACTTTCATACGCTCTTCTGCTTCCACGAGACGCTCCAGAAATCTTCCAACTCGAGCTCTGACGACGTCCTGCTGCATCAATACTCTGATCTACACCGGACGTCGGTAACGAAATATTCATTTAAGTTTACGAAGCTAATTCTGTAATACTTGTGATTGTAAACTTTCTCGAACGTATAGAATTGCCCGCAGAAAACGGTCAACGACCGTGGGCCTTGGAGTAGGAGTCGACACAGGCTCCGAACCAAGTAAAACGATCATGTTAGCATTGTTATTGTGTCTTATTTCCGCTGCGCACTAACTCTTTTTAAATCCGAACAAATTGCGACATTCACCCCCCCCCCTCTCTCGCAACTCTCGATCCAACAAGTGGTATCAGAGCGGGGAATTCAAACTTGGTGCAACCACCAGTTTGAAAGTTTTTTCGGATTTACAAATTTTTTTTTAATTTTATTTCTTTTCTTTTTGTTAATCAACGCAACTCAATCTCGTTCGCCTTTTATTTTATATAAATAATATCTGTAGGTGGTTTTAAAATATCCTTACGCCTTTTTCAATTTTGAATTTTCATCTTTTCACCATAAGTCTGAATTAATAAAACGAACAATTCTTAAAAATTTATCATAAATTTTTTTTATTATTATTTTAATGTTATTTCTCGAAATTCGTGCCACTTTAATTCGAGCAATCTTTTAACTCTTATTTTTCACCATTAATCAGAATATTCATTTCCCAAAAATTTTGTCTCAAATTTTTTATTATTATTTTATTATTATTCTGCCTCGAAATTAGTGCAATTTTTTGGGCAAATTTTTTTCTTCTTCTCCCGCACTACTAATCCAAGACCAAGTCTTGGTACATTTCGGTTAATTCTGTTGTGTGTGCAGGGTTTTTAAATGGCCAATCGAGAATGGAACAGCGTTCGTCCACCTCTCTTCTCCAGTGAAAAACTTCAATTCTTGGAGAAGTCAAATGGAGTTCCATCTAAAGACGCTATGGACATATGGATGATCATTCAAACAGGGTTCACCCCCTAACAGAAGATGGACGATCAATTGCATGGGACAAACTGGATGAACCAACCCTCAACCAAATTGAGACTGAT
>JAGFNQ010008073.1:0-26430 GCA_024364735.1 Boesenbergia rotunda
TAAAAGAAATTCTTTTCCAGAAATACAGCATGCCTTGAAACAAACACCTTTTGTTCCAAGGGATGATAGAATTGGTAACCCTTCGTTTCCTTAGGGTATCCAATAAATAGACATCTATCAGACTTAGCATCCAATTTGTCTGATATAATCCTCTTCACATAAGCAGGATAATCCTATATCTTAAGGTGAGTTAAGTGGGGTTTCTTACTATTCCATATCTCATATGGAGTAGTAGAGACTACCTTGGTCGGGACTCTGTTTAGCAAGTAAACAGCTGTCTTAAGTGCATAACCCCAAAAGGATTTTGGAAGAGTTGCATGATTCATCATTGACCTAACCATGTCCATCAAGGTTCGGTTGCACCTCTTAGATACACCATTATGCTGTGGTGTATACGGCGGAGTCCATTGGGACAATATCCCATTGTCCCTAAGATAATCTTGAAACTCTTGACTTAAGTTTTCACCACCCCGATCGGATCGAAGTATTTTAATACTTTTGCCAAGCTGTTTCTCTACTTCATTTCTGAACTCTTTGAATTTCTCAAAGGCTTCAGATTTGTGTTTCATCAAGAACACGTACCCGAATCGTGAATGATCATCGATAAAGGTGATGAAGTAGCTATAGCCTCCTTGTGCAAGAGTTGACATTGGTCCACATACATCAGTATGTATTAGACCAAGCAATTCTCCCACTGGATTACCTTTTCCGGAAAAGGGTAATTTGGTCATCTTGCCTTTTAAGCATGATTCGCATGTATCAAATGAATCGGGTTCAAATGATTCCAAAATTCCACATCGGTGCAATTCGGTCATGCGTTTCTTACTTATATGGCCAAGACGACAATGCCATGTTAGGAGTCTATTCGATTATCTATTCGAGCACGTTTGTTGCTAACTTCGATATTGAAAACGTCACTGGATAAATCTAACGTGTAGATGCCATTGCACAAAGTTCCATTCCCATAAAGAACGCCATTTAAAGTTATGTAACAACAATTGTTACTAAAAGTTAAATGATAACCCTTTTCATTCAAACATGAAATAGATACAAAGTTCTTTATTAACGAAGGAACAAAATAACAATTATCCAATTCTAAGATACGTCCAGTGGGGAGCTTTAGCAAATATGTTCCGATGGCAACAGCAGCAATCTTTGCTCCATTTCCAACTCGCAGATTTGCTTCTCCTTTGACGAGTCTTCTTCTATTCCTTAGCCCCTGTATGTCATTACATATATGTGAGCTACACCCAATATCAAGTACCCAGGTATTTGAGGAAATAGAGTGACATTCAATAACGAAGATACTTGAAGAGGATGAGGCATCGGATGCCTTATTCTTCAAGGACTCAAGATAAACCTTGCAGTTTCTTCGCCAGTGACCCTCCTTGCCACAATGATGGCAAGTGCCTTTTAGGGTATTTTCAGTCTTTTTGGCCTTTTTCTTCTTTCCCTTATTCTGTTCTTTGGCCTTCCTCTTAGAACCTTTCTTCGAGGAACCAACTAACAGTACCATTTTTTGATCCTGCTTCACAGAAGGCTCTACAGTCTTCAGCAGGTTGAGCAACTTAGGAAACTAGTCTGGAGTTGCATTTTCAGGAGGACGGTTGGGAAGTTGATCTTCAAGGACATAAGCAAGCTTCTCTGCCTTGAGGACTATCCTCAAGTTTCGAAGCCAGTCCATGAAGTTTGGCCCAGTCAGTTTATTGGTGTCCAAAATAGAACGCAAGTTTAGGGAAGACATGATCGAGTGATTATCCTAGAAATACAAATTGAGATTATGTGAGAAGAATAATTAAAGAATGTATCATCATACATAAATTAAATCCTATTTATTTTTCAAATTGAATAACCCTTTTTATCAATTCGGGAGATCGTAGGATCATCTCCAAATAGGTTGATATCCAACCATAGGTAAGAACAACCATGGTTGTGGCCATCAAGTTATTCTTAGCTATGAAGGTAGGTAATTATACCGATTACACATCACATATATGTAACTATCACTTTATGCTATCAACTAATTGAATGTTTGCATAAATCATTGGGTTGTTAACTCATTAACAAGTATGCAACATTATACATAGCACCCAACTGCACTTCTCTTTACATCGACCTTGGCTGTGGCACAACAAATCGATGATCCAAGCTTAAGGCTGACCCATCAATCAAGAAATAGTTTTAATATGGTTGGAGCTCATTCAACCGCTTAGTCAGGCTTGGATGTGTCCAACAACCAAAACTAATGATTGACCTCTGACTCCAACTATATTATTCATAAACTAATTCCATGGTTTGAACATGTTGAGGTTCAAGTCGGGCATGGATGTGTCCATCAACCCAAACGAGAAACAAAACTCCGATTCTAACCATATTAATGGAAGGTGTTGGCCTTAATATTTTGTAAGGGGTTTTGGGTCTCATCCTTTCTTTTCTAAGCACATTCATGACATAGAATTATGTCATGACTAACGATTTCCTTAATAAAGTATGTATGTGACTTAAGTTATCAAGTCTCATTAATTGGATTAGGAACCGGATTTCCTAATTCCAATTTCATACTTAATTAAAGGAATTGTTTTGGGAAACAATTTCCTAAATTGTCATAATTAATTTCGGAAATAATATGTTCAAGACTTTGATTTCTCTAAATCAAATCTTATTAAATTAAGAGATAAATCCCTTAATTCAACCACATATTATTTTCATGAAAATCTCATTTAAGAAACTCTATAGGAAATCATTTTCCTAATTAATTTTGGAGACAACAATATGTAAGAGCATCACCTCTTAAACATATTTTATTCATGGATTTAATTAATTACAACAAATCATTTTCTAAGGGTGACTCCCCGAGGCTCAGATACCCAAAGAAAAGTAATGTGTTGTAAATCCAATTGGACGGCTCCCCGAGGCTCAATCCAAATCAAACATGACAATTTCAATTAAAAATTGGGAAATTAAATTACAACAACTAACTTTAAATTGGACGGCTCCCCGAGGCTCAATCCAAAATAAAGAATTTTGTTGTCAATTTAAAAACCAATTCAAATTTAATTGTCAATTAACTGTCCATGAATTTGTCTAGACTTTCTTAAAAGAAAGTGTCCAAAATTGCGAGATTTCAAAAATAGGTTTTCAGAATAATTGTAAATTTCTGCTACTAAAGAAACTTACATATTTCCAAAATTAGAAATTTTCTAAAATAGAAAAATTTCCAAAATTGGAAAGTTTCCAAAGACGGGAAGTTTTCACAATTATTATAAAATTTCAGAAACTAGAAAATTTCAAACGTTTGCGAAATTTCATGAGGATTTCCAAACTTTGAAATTCCTAATTCTAAAATTTATTATAATTTGAAAGTTTCCATAATTGAAAATTTTTTCTGAAATTGAGATCATGACAAAGTTTTCCACAAAACAATTATATGATTAAGTTGAACACTAACCGGCTCTGATACCACTGTTGGGACCGGGTGCATGTCGACAAGGATACGAGTTCGTAAAATTTTAAATTTTTACGTGCAACGGAAGAATTTGCATAAAATAATTTCCTAAATTATTTTAACTTTGTATCTAGCATGCAATCTTATGGTGTGTTGACATAATCATAAAATAAAACTTTGCGGAATAGTAAACTAATTTACCAAGTACCTCGCGTAACTTGAAGTAAGGGACGAGATCCAACCGTAGCGTCCCTTGGAAGCTTCGCCTCTATTCGCATCCACGCCGAGTTCTCTTCGGGATGACTTCGCAAAGTCACGAGTTTTGTGCCGACGAGAACTACTAGATTCTCTATAGGCACAACAAAGAAGATCAAGAAAAGAAAAGGAAACTAACCAACGAAGTAACGGAATCGAATTCCGAGAGAGAGGGAGATGTGATCCGCTTCTTCTTCTTCTTGGTTGGTTTCTTCTTCTCCTTGAAGCTCACGGCAACACCTTGCCTTGGTGTAGGTTGGGCGTCGGCCCTAATGGAGCTAGGGTGGCCGCCGGCCCTAATGGAAGGGAGGGGGAAGGAGGAGAGAAGAGAAGAGAGAGAGGGAGAGCTCTATTTCGATTATCCAAATCTTAGGAATCCAAGGCTTGCCTATGGTTCCTTATATAGTTGCTTCTCCCTTGCCAAGTCTCCTCTTAACCGAATTAACAGAATTAACGGAATTAGTTATCATAAGAAATTTATCCTATAAATTCTCTTATGAATTATTCCGTTTAAACCAAGTTTTATTATAACTAACTTTATAATAAAACTAATTAGTTATCATAAGAAATTTATCTTATAAATTCTCTTATGAATTTTATTATAACTAACTTAATAATAAAACTAATTAATTATCATAAGAAATTTATCCTATAAATTTTCTTATGAATTATTCCGTTTAAACCAAGTTTTATTATAACTAACTTTATAATAAAACTAATTAGTTATCATAAGAAATTTATCCTATAAATTCTCTTATGAATTTTATTATAACTTTTATAATAAAACTAATTAATTATCATAAGAAATTTATCCTATAAATTCTCTTATGAATTATTCTGTTTAAACCAAGTTTTATTATAACTAACTTTATAATAAAACTAATTAATCTCTCCTTTTATTATGGAATAAATTTTATAAGAAATTTATAATCTTTCTTATTATGGAAAATCAATTCATAATTGATTTTATAAAATTAAAATAAACCAATTTATGGATTATTTTAACTTCCATAAAAAGAATAAATTTCTATAAATTTATTTATATAAATTTCTTTATACAAATTTATTTATCCATAATTTATAAAATAAATCGCGCTAGATTTACTTTATTAATTAAACCAAAATTAATTGGTTTTCTCCCCAATAAGTGGCCGGCCAACCAAGGAGGGTTGGCACCCTCTTTGGCCGGCCCAAACCGAGCCGAACCAACGCGAATTAAACTCATTTAATTCGCCCAAAAAGCCTTCAAAAGACTTAGCCATTTTTAGCTTCCATTGCGCCTCTGATTAACTCAGATTCGACTTATTTCTCTTGATCGAAAAATCCAATTTTCAACTCGTTTTAAATCCCTCGGATTACTCGTAGTTCGTGTGACTAAATAGGCTTTCGATTTATGTTGGTCGTCTATAATCAGTAAATTATAGAACGATCATGAGTGGCACCTAGTAGTACATCATGATCCCCAATTAATCGAAAGATCAACGGTTTGACCTCAGAAGAAATTATTCTGAAACCCTTCAGCAGCTCTAATAAATCGTGCCCCATTCCCTTCACCACCTTATACCCACTTGGTTCAGGACACGATCTATTTGTGTCAGTCCCCACTAGGCTGACTACGTCACACCTAGCCCAAGTTCTGTCTTTCTCGTCCTTTGGATTTCTAATTACACTCATGTATTTTAGAGACTCGCACTCCAAACATGATATACTCTGGCCAGAGGTTTTGAGTAACAATCCGACGATAGGCCTGGGTATACATCTCCTCGCAAGGAGTGGTGAATCCTTTGTAGGCTGTTCAAACATCTTCGGGTACTTCGGCTTATACCCAATCATCCTGGGTCCACACCTCCTTGGAGATGCTTGCTTAAGATGTTAAAGTATAAGTCTCCATGACCAAGATGACTTGAACACCGCAAGTCAAAAGAACATCGCACTTAAGCCACGGTAAGAACTTCATTGACATTTCTATAGATAGATTCCATATGAAGTCTTACAGCTAGTCACTCCAATGAACTAGTTCCCTTAACTAGCATCCATGTTTATCTTCGGACATCCCAATGTCACCAGCCAGTGAGAATCAGCTGATTAGAGAATAACACATGCTAGTCTCAACAGAATTGATAGTGTCCGTTTTTATCAATTCATCGACTAGGGATATTTTCAATACTTCACATTTGCACATTTAGAGATAATCACTAGTTGTGATCCTATCGCAAATTCTCTTATGCTGTGAGTTGTATTGCGGACATTCAGTAGATGAGTTTAAGATCCCAATTAAATACACAAGCATGTATACTCAAATAGTGAATTATTATTTATTAATATAAATGTTTTACAATCATAAGGCGATTGCCTTAGGACACTTCTCTCATATCACTAACAACCCTGGCATTCCTTCGCTAGTGCCTAGCAGTTCTTCGCTAGGACTTTTTACCCTGGCATTCCTTCGCCAGTGCCTAGCAGTCCTTCGCTAGGGCTTCTCCTGCACACTAGAGTAACTTGTTAGAAAACAAGTAAGACTTAACTTTTTGACCTATGTTGCCATTATCAAAACACAGGTTTGACTTGGGTGCATTCTGCACCAACACAAGTGACACTTGTGCTTCCTCAATCTCAACCATGCCTCCCCGGTATGATTTCTTTTATGCATTTAGAATTATTTTCTTAAATTCCTTCCTTATAAATGCATGTTTCTTAACTTAGAAAACGCCGAGCAAACCAAGCGAACCCCGGTACCGAACCGAGTCCCGACCCTAGGTTCCCAACTCTAGAACTTTGTAATAAGTTTGCTCGAACAACCTATAAGCCTATCAAAACTAGCTATCTAAATAAACACTTCTTCACCCAATCCTGTCCTTTAGCCATGAATGTTATAAACTTTTATCAACTAGACAATCTAGCATTCTGCACTCATTCCATTAACACATCTTTATGTGCAGAATTCTATAATAACATAGTTAGACAGACCGATCTCATGTTTGTCACTACTATTTAAGGGATACCCTTGTCAATTACCCCTACCTTACTAAATCGATTTCTTGGACTACGACCTTTCCAGTCCACCTTTTGTTGCTATCCACCTAGGGATCCTCCATTTGATGCTCCCTACTCCAACATTACTCTAGACACTCTCCACTCCTATTTTTATAGGGAAGCTTGACTCCCCGTAGCTAGACGATTTCAGTCCGTTGAACTTCAGACCTAGGACTACGCCCTGTACAGAGTCCTGGTCCGCTGCATTTTACCACTATCCACTAGGGATGTCGCGACCATGCGACCTTTTCATACATTTCTTCTGTATGCCTTGATCCATCATCTTGACATTGACATTGGACTACACATATTTCATGCTATTCTGCATACGTCCAGTGTTACCACTCAGGGACGAGTGCGCACTCCCTTCTGCCACATCATCACCTCCATCCTTCATTACCACAATCGTGACATTACCGTAGGTGAAATAACTGAGATGATCGATTTTGATGAGATAGGGTTTAGGAACTTCTCTTTAGCTGGTATAGAGGTATCGGCCACCAGGGTTTTGACTTGGAGACGACAGCGAGCCGGAGCTCAGATCGACTCAGACGAGGAGGTTGAAGTCGATGTCGCCGATTTAGCAGCAGAGGCTCGAGCACATATAGACGAGCCCCCTCCACCGACACTCTACGAGAGAGTGACACGGCTGGAGACACAGGTCCAGAGCCTCCGAGAGGAAGTGGAGGCAAATCATGCTGAAGATATGGAGACAAATCTAGGCTATTACACTGACTATATGAGTGCGCTTAGAGCTTAGAGGGAGACCAGAGACGCACAATATCACGAGATGATGGCGATGTTTCGATCCTGGCAGCCAGGCTCTTCTAATCATCCTGGACCCTCTTCCTAGATTTGATTAGCATTGTACTAGTGACTATTTGACTGCCCCTACTCAGTAGGGTTGACTCATGTTTGACTTGTATGACTGTGCTGAGTCTATTTGATAAGTACTTGTTTTTCTCTACTATTTGATGAGCAGTTAGGATTATGTTTAGTAGAATAGGTTTAGTCTACTGTTGGTTTTTTTTTTACTTCAAAATCAGTTTTAAAGTAGTTTTTAAAAAAATGCTTTCAAAATCAGCTTTTACTCAGTTTTGAAAAGTTTTAAACTAAATTTTTCGACTTAGTTTTATTTTAAAAACTACCCCCTTTAAAACTAGGGCTTTTTCGCAAATGGACTTAGCCTAGGCCCTAACCCTAGAACTGCATGCACCTATAGATTTAGAAGCCAGCATCTCACAAGCACCTTAGGGTTCTTTTGATTGATAACCTAGAATGGGTTGAGATGCTTAGGTCTTTGCCTTAATTCAAGATGCTTTAAGTCAGTGCATCTGTAGTAATTAGGGCACTAAATACAACTTACACAGTAATCAAGTTAAGTGTCAAGTTTAGAAAATCTAACTTGAACAGAACACTTAACTTGACTAACCCCAGCGAAAACTACTGGTTAATAGCAGTTAGTAAGTAGCTAATTGGGTTAGACAAGACCCTAAAAGAAACTGATTTGGTTTAGTTCATATCCTGAATTGGGTCAGTACAGCAAATTATGTAATTTATTATTTGCTTTTATGCAATTTAATTATCCTGTTTCTGCTGTATTTATTTATTTTTGATATATGGCAAAGGGGGAGAGATAGGAAAGGAGAGTTTAAAATTTTTTTTCTAAATCCAAAATTTCAAACTCTATCCTTTATTCAAAAAGTACTTAATTCATTTTCAAAAATACTAAGTTTTTTTTGGTATTTAAACTTAAGTTGTCAAAAAAATTTTTAAGTACTTCAAAACTTAAGTGTAAAAAATCTTTATAAGTACTTCAAAACTTAAGTGTGAAAAATTTTTCTAAGTACTTCAAAACTTCAAAGTTTTCAAAATTTTCCAAGTACTTCAAAACTTCAAAGTTTTCAAAATTTTCCAATTACTTCAAAACTTCAAAGTTTTCAAAATTTTTCAAAGTACTTCAAAACTTCAAAGTTTTAAAAATTTTTCTAAGTACTTCAAAACTTAAGTGTTCAAAATTTTTCTAAGTACTTCAAAGTTATAAAAATCTTTCTTAGTACTTAAGTTGTTTTAAAAAAAATTTTAACTTAAGTATAAATTTTCCAAAGTGCACAACAAAACTTGTTTTGGAAAATATGACTTTAAAGTTCTATTGAAAATTGTTCTAAGTAAAAATTAAATCCATCTTTAGACTTAGAACTTATTTTCAAAAATCCCACGAACTTTTGAAAAATCAAGGGGGAGATTCCTTCCAGGGGAGGAAACAAAATTTCATTTTCTGATTAAACTTAACTTTTTGAACCAGGGTTGCCATAAATCAAAAAGGGGGAGATTGTTGGTGCAGAAAACACTCAAGTCGAACCTGTGTTTTGATAATGGCAAAAGGGTTCAAAAGTTAAGGTATAATGTTTATCTAACATATTGCTCAAGTGTGAAGGCAAAGCCCTAGCGAAGGACTGTTAGACACCTGGCAAAGGAATGCCAAGATACAAAGCCCTAGCGAAGGACTGCTAGGCACCTGGCGAAGGAATGTCAGGATACAAAGCCCTAGCAAAGGACTGTTAGGCACCAGGCAAAGGGTAGCTTGGTATTGAAGACCTGGCGAAGGACTGCTAGGCACCAAGCGAAGGGCAGCTTGGTACTGAAGACCTGGCGAACGACAGCCAGGCACCTGGTGAAGGACTGCTAGGCAAAAGTCCAACCGGAGGAACCGGTTGGCATCAGGTACATTCTCCCGAGAGGAGTAGGTGAGGACGCGTTCCCCGTTGAGGGAACAGTAGGCGTCGGTTCGACCTAGGGCTCCATTTGGGAGACCCAAAGTCAGAACCAAGACAGCTAAGGCTGTATAAAACTAACACATTATTGCTTTATGTTGTTTTGGACTAACCCTGGATGCAGGACCGAAGGAACGAGTGTCTGCAGCTCAGAGAGCCTCAAAGGAGTGAGGCAGCAGCTGTCCACGGCACCCGGAGTGTCCCAAGCGCCCCCAAGGTGAACACAAAACACACAAAGCAAAAGGAGTGCTTCGACAGCTTATGGGCGGGGCGCCCCCGTGCTCCCGGGTGCCCCCCATACTCCCGGGCGCCCCGGATGGTCCGGGCGCCCCCAGGTCAAGCCAACGAAGCAGAAGCCAACGAAGCCAACGGATAACAGTTGACACGATCAACCCGGGCGCCCCCAGCGTCCCGGGCGCCCCCGTCAAAGCCTGATCCCGAGTTTGAAGGGATCAGAGCTGACCGAGAGGAACTCGGATCAGTTGACACGTGGGGGGGCGCCCCCGACATTCCGAGCGCCCCCAAGGGCTATAAAAGGGCCCTCGACCCCAAGGCTTTAGGCAATCAATCCTTCCAACGCATTCACACTCTTCTACTCCCGCGCTCTGCTCCGGAAACCTCCCGACTCGAGATTCAAGCGCCGACGACGTCCCACTGCTCCGAAAATACCATCTACATCGGACGTCGATAAAGAAGAGTTATTTTTTAAGTTTACTGCACTAATTTTGTAATACCATCTTGTAAACTGATTTTGCGAAAATATAGAATTGCCCGCAGAAAACGGTCAATGACCGTGGGCCTTGGAGTAGGAGCCGACCACGACTCCGAACCAAGTAAAAACCTTGGTGTTTGCGTGTGTTTGATTTACATTTTCGCTGCGTAATTTCTCTAACTGTCAATCCGAACGTTTTACGAAATTCACCCCCCCCCTCTATCGTTTCTCTCGATCCAACATCACTGACTTAAGTCTTATTGTCAAACATTAAAACACTTAAAGAAGAACATCATTGCTGCAACTTGCACCAACAATCTCTTCCTTTTTGATGTTTGACAATAACTTAAGTTAGATTGGTTGAAGGGGCTAACTTACTATCCTTGGGATAAAAAAAATGATATAAGTTTTGAAACTATATTTTTTATCTTTGTGAGAAAATTTTTCTAACTTAAGCACACATCTCCCCCTATGTCATACATCAAAAAAACTTTAAGAAAATACTTGCACCAACAATGAAAACTTTTAGTTGTTTTTGAAAATACTTAGTGCAAAATTTTTGAAAGCATTGCATTTTGAATGATATATTGCATTTTTTTTAAAAATGCATAATTTTGAAAAAGATGCTATGTACTTTTGAAAGATTATGTAATTTTTGAAAAATATAAGTACCTTTGAAAATTGTATTGATTTTTTTAAAAAAAAAATTAAGTATTTTTGGAAAATGCATAATTTTTGAAAGAATGCTATTTTGAAAAATATAAGTATTATGCATATTTTGCAAGTACTAACTATTTTTGAAAAAGATGAGACTTTGAAAAATATAAGTAATTTTTGAAACATAATATTTTACTTGACTAGGTTTCTTTTCCGACACAATCCTAGGAAACTTTGTTAATCACAAGGACATTTTCCTAAGTGTCCTGGAAATTCTTTAAACTCAAGTAAATATTAACAGAATTTTGCAAAAAAATGATAGTACTTTTGAAAATATATGCTAGTGGATTTTGAAAAATATGTGAACTTTTGAAGACCCAATATTTTACTTGACTTGGTTTATCTTCCAGTCTGACACCATCCTGGAAAACCTTGTTGACTACAAGGACATTTCCTAAGTGTCCTGGAAATTCTCCAACCCAAGCAAACATTATTTCAAAAATAATTTCATAAGTCACACAAATTCTAACAAATAGAATAATAGTATTTTGAAAGACTTAGATTTTTAGCAAGATTTTGAAGATATGAAAACATGTTATTAAATAATTCTTTTAATTTGACCTCCCCCTAAACTTGACTCAGTCCTGGGAAGCTTATTGACCACAAGTACTCTTCCTCTGAGTCTTAAGGTTTGATTCAGATTAAAAAGAAATATTTAACAAAAAAATGAATAATTACCAAAAAAACTTTTCTAAAATTCTTCTTTTGACTCAGACTCCCCCTAAAATTGACACATCCTAGGAGTCCTTGAAAATCATGAAGTGGACCTTTCCTCTGTATCTTTAGGGTTTATCAAAGTCAAAGAAACAGGTAAATTTTTGAACATATAATTTTTACAACATAAACTCTTTTTGAAAACACAAGTAATAATGATTTAAAGCACAGTTTTCGAAAAGTATTTTTCAAATGATAGTAATGTTTAAAGTGTAATTTTTGAAAACCATTTTAAAAGAAAATGAAAAGCACTCCCCCTGTACCCGATACCGTTTGACTCTATCTAAGTGCCTTAAGGAACTTTTAGTGTTGTCCTAAGAGGCTTGTGTCTAATTATGTAAGTCAAACACTTTTCAAAAGAATATAATTTTTGAAAGCATGTACTGTATTGGCAATCAAACAAGCATGAAATCCATACAAACATTATTATGTTGAAGCACTATTTTGAAAATATATTTTTAGAAAAATATTCTAAGAATTTTGAAAAATAATTTTGAAAAATATTTTTCAATTCATTAGTCCTTAACATCTCACCCATTTTAGATGTATCAACACAACAAGCATGGTTACCTTATAGGTGTATTGTGAGATGCTTGAATCATTTTTCTTAATTTATTATTAACTTTAAGATTTAATTGAAGCTTGTGTTAGATTTGAATTTGACAAAAAGTAACTTGAATTTGAATTTCAAAAATTGGCTTCCAGGTCTTGGTGAGGCACTAGGCCTTCTTTGGTCGTAGCCTTATTGGATCATCAACTCTTTCCTTGATAAAGCCTTTTAATGAAATTTCATTTTTAAAATTACTTTTTGAAAAATTCTAGTCTAACTAGTTTGGGTCTTGGATTGGTAGCTTCGGCTAATTTCACCAGTCTAAAGAAACCAAGTAGAGTATACTTGACCTTATTAGAATTGGCTTCCCTAACGTACTATCATCTCACCGCCACCCAATACTAGGTTGATCAAGATTCAATTATTCTTTTCCTATAGCCGTTCTAATATATGCATAAAATTTAAATATGAATGGCATGCCATGTATTTAAAAGAAGTAGCAAATGCATGACATGGCAATTATGCATGAGTCAGACAATTCAAATCATTTTAATTACGTTTCTAAAGATGTATCAAATTCCCGATTTGATACATGTCGTGTGAACCCGCGAATATGTCAACCCACTTTGACATATTTAATTTTACTAAGTTAATTGTTGCGATTTGGGTAAAATATTATTTCAGTTTTAAGTTATTAAGATTTTTAGTTGGTTTCAAGTTAATTTAGATTTAATTGAATTTAATTTAGATTTAATTTGAATTTAATTTAAATTTAATTTAAATTTAATTTGAATTTAATTTAGATTTAATTTAAATTTAATTTAGATTTAATTTGAATTTAATTTAAATTTAATTTATATTTAATTTGAATTTAATTTGAATTTTATTTGAATTTAATTTAGATTTAATTTGAATTTAATTTAGATTTAATTTAGATTTAATTTGAATTTAATTTAGATTTAATTTGAATTTAATTTAGATTTAATTTGAATTTAATTTAGATTTAATTTGAATTTAATTTGAATTTGAATAATTAAGATTTAATTAATTAGGTTATAATGATTAATTAATAGTTGTGGATTTAAATTCATCATTTTCATTATTTCGAAAATTTCTTCTTCATCTTAATCTATCATTTCAAATTTTTCTAACAATTCTGATTTATTTGACCTTTGTAATTTTTATTAATTATGGTCTTGATCTTAGATAGTTCCATATCCTCCTTATCCTCAAAATTATATCTTTCGGTATCCTCAAAGTAGGAGGAGTAATTTGGACCACTAGTTAAAGTTTTGTAATAACTTTCAAGATCATCTATAATTAAGTTATTATCTAGGAGAATTTTATCTTCAAGACTATCCTCAGAATTATCCTCATTATCCTTAAGATTTTTAATAACATCATTTTTATCCTCAAAAATAAATTTAGGATTATCTTCAGAATTATATTTACTAACTTCAGAGTTATCTTCAGAATTATTCTTAAGATGTTCAAATTTGAATTCTGAGTTATACAACGGATTTTCGAATTTGAATTCATAATTATCTATAGGGTTTTCGAATTTGAATTCAAGATTATTCTCAAGATTTTTGAATTCAGATTTATCCTTAGGATCTGAATTAAAATTATCAGATTTATCTGAATTAAAATTATCAGATTTATCTAAATTAAAGTTATGATAATTTATTTTAGTAATTGCTAAATTAATGTTCTGAATTAAATAGTTAATTTCTGAAATTTTAGTCATGTCTGTATTTTCTAATTTTTCATGCAAAATATTTATTTTACTATACAGTAAATCTAATTTATCAGAAAAATTAACTAAATTATCTAAAGACAGTGCAGGAATTTGTAAAACTTTTGGAACATAAATCTTACATACCTTTGCCGGACACTTGTTTTTGTAGTGTCCGTACTTCTCGCATTTGAAGCATCTGATGTGGCTTTTATCTCTTCGGACTCCTAGCACTGGTGTCTCCTTTGCTGCCGGTGATGAACGATTTTTACGAGTAGGGCTCTGATTTTTATAGTGCCCTCTCTCCCTGCATGTGAAGCATATAACATGGAATTTAAAAACAAACATTTAAATAAAATATACGTGATTCACCCCTGAGCTCCCCCTCAACTCCTGGCGTCGTTGCTCCGTCGGTGGTTAGTCCGGTGAAGAGCGGCTCGGCTCTGATACCAATTGTAGGACCGGTGCCTTTGATAGAGGGGGGGTGAATATCGATCGTGAAAAACCTTCGTAACACTTTCGTAATACTATCGTTCATTCTAGACACAGAGTTAGTAGCAGCGGAAAAGCAATAGAATGAGCGAACAAAACAAAAAACAGTTTACACGCGGGATTTATTTACTGGGTTCCCGACCCCCCAGGGTCAGTACGTCCAAGGCCTATGTACTCGCGCGTGAGTCCACTATTGGTCTCCTTTTCGGAATTTTCGGAGGGGGAGAAACCCGTCTTACAGTACAATAATTGCAATCACAAATATGAAAAATTAACTGCAGTAAAATTAAAGCGAACCGAACAGAACAAGTTTGAAGCTCGGCCAATTTGGATCTCCGAAGTGTCGTGCACTTCCTCCTGGAGCCTCCCAGTCGTAGAGCCTCGTCTTTAGCGCGTTGTCATCGGTCAGAGTGATCAGAATGGTACTTAGCAGTTGTGTCTGAAGCAGAGGGGTCGAAGCCCCTTTTATAGCACTCCTGGGGGCGCCCTGGACGTCGAGGGCGCCCCGATAAACCCGGTCAAACCTTATCCCCGCGTCGACCTCGCTGCAGCTGATAAAAACTTTGACCAGGGCGCCCCGGACCTCCCGGGCACCCTCGTGAAGGCTTATCTGTGTTTTGCACTCGAAACAGCACAAACAGCTTTAAACCCGGGCGCCCCGGACGCTCCGGGCACCCTCCTTGACACCTATTCTGCTTACTTAACAAAAACTGCATTTTACTCTTGACTAGGGGCGCCCCCATCATCACGGGCGCCCTCATCAAGCCTTTAAACCCAATACTGGGTTTTATGCCTTGCTCTGGGCGCCCCCAACAGTGAGGGCGCCCCCATTAGCCATTTTCCAGCAACTTGCCTGCTTTGTCTCCGGTTCTTGGTACCTGTAAGATACACAAGCACAAAGCACATATACACACATTCTTAACCATAAGGACTTGGTTCTGACTTCAGATTTGCACGAAACCCTAGGTCAAATCGGCGCAAGTTCCCACCCCGAGAACGCGCCTTTCACCTACTCCTTTCAGGAGACGGTTGCCACCCAGTCCTTCGGGTGGACTTTTACCCAGCAGCCCTTCACCAGGTGCCTAGCAACCCTTCGCTAGGTCTTCAATTCCTAGAAGCCCTTCGCTAGGTGTCTAGCAGTCCTTCGCCAGGTCTTCAACTCCTAACAGCCCTTCGCTAGGTCTTAGGGTTTCGATACCTAGCAGCCCTTCGCTAGGTGCCCAACGGCCCTTCGTCAGGTCTTAGGGTTTCGATACCTAGCAGGCCTTCGCTAGGTGCCCAGCAGCCCTTCGCCAGGACTTAGTGCTTCGATACCTAGCAGCCCTTCGCTAGGTGCCCAGCAACCCTTCGCCAGGACTTAGTGCCCAGCTTCACTTACCAGGTCTTAGTGCCTAGGTTAACTAGGTCTTTTCTTCCACTTTGGTTACTTCTCTCTTAACTCCTCTTTGTCTGTTCAATGTATCACTGACTTAAGTCTTATTGTCAATCATTAAAACAATTAAAGAAGAACATCATTGATGCAACTTGCACCAACAGATAAGTGCTATTTTATTGATTATTTCATATGTTAAAATCCATGTTTGACCCATATTTCACATGCGTAACATTGAATTTATCCTCGATTCCATATATTAGTTCTATTTTGGGCTTTATTGCAAATCTTTATACATTTGAAATATTTTTGACCTTAATTGTCGATCTATTTTTGTAGGCATGAAAGGATCATGGACCGAGGTCAAGAATGGTCAGGATCAGGCTCAGATCAAGGCGATCAAGCTCTGGAGAAATCTGAGCCGTTCATTCAAAAGTTAAGCAGATCTCGATCATCCAGGGCAAATCAGATGGATCCAAGCTGAGGAAAGGTAGATCTGATCATCATAATGAGATTTGGAGGTTTAGGGGCAAATTGGAGAAGATCCAGCCGTTGGATCAAGACCAGGGGATCTAGACCATTCATTTCAGAAAAGAGAAGATCCGGACCATCCGCCACTGATCTAGTGGATCCGAGCTAGGGTTAAGACTGATCAAGCACTCAGGTCAAGATCTGAGATTTTCATCCAAATCAGAGATCATTCAACCGTTGGATCAAGCCAAGAGGATCTACATCGTCCATTCAAAGATCGGGTTGATCTGGGCCATCTATTGCAAATCTGGAAGATCCGAGCGTCCCCGAGGCAGATCTTGACCCTTAATCAACATCATCAATGTTTGGTTCAGATCGGACAAAGATCAACCGTTGGATTTGACCTAAATAATCTGAGTCGTTCATTTCAAAGTATTTAATCAAACATTTCTCCACATTGCAGCTTCGTCGCGTCTTCGCCACAACAGTTCATCGTCTTCATTTTCTTCGAGTTTTCCTGCAATTTCCTTAGTTTGAAGGCGTGACCACCTCATTTCAACCTTGGAACAAGACTTGGATCGTTGGGAGAAAGCTTCTGTGGAGAATTCAGCTCAAATTTGCGCCGGACAGAGCTGTTTGAGGGGTTCGACAGTTCTGTGGTCCGATCACTTGGATCTCATCCGTGTGCCATTTCCGTCCATATGAGCCATCTGTAGGGGTCCTCAGATGAGCTCAGAGCATCTTCAAATCATCATCGCAATCCCATTCATTGAGATCGAGGAGTTCGGATTGGATTTCCCCAGCTGTGTGCAGATTGAGCAGAATCGATCGATTGAAGCTGTTTTCTAATGATTTGCGGAGCTGAAGGGGTTCTTGGCTTGCCCTTGTGTGACGAGCAAGGAGGTTTTGAGCTAAGGGACGATTGAGGCTTAGTTTCCGTAGCCAATTTTCATTGTATTAGCTGTAATTTCATTTCTGCATACATTTCTGTTCTGAATTTTGTACCAGTTGTTTTAATTTCGTTTCCCGAATTGTTCTGCAGTTAGTAGTCTTTCAATTCTGAATTAGGATCAGATAGGAGCTTGTTAGTGAACTATTACCTTTAAATTCAGCTTTTTTTGTTTTCCTGCTTGCGTATCAAGTTGCCAGTTTGTATCAGCCCTGTTTCTACACAATTCGCTGTGGTTTCTGAATTCTTCAGTTTATTTCACATTTAGTGTGTTAATTTAGTTGATCTAAGTTTGTTTCACTTTAGCTTTGTTTCTGAGTTTTTATTCAGCTTAGTAATTCTGCGTTCAGTCCCTTGTTTGGTGTATCAATTTGGAGTTTCTTGATCTTGCGTATCAACTCTGGTCTTCAGTGCTGAATCTCGTATCAAGCAATTTAGCTTTTCTTCCTTCTGAATTTAAATTGAAGCTAGTTTCATTTACAAAGAATCTAGTATCAATTTCTGCATTTCATATCAACTTGTTTGAGCCGATTTTATTTCTGCATTTCATATCAACTTGTTTGAGACGATTTTATTTCTGCAATTCGACTTTATTTCTGCATCATATCAATTTCTGCATTCCATTCCTGCAATTCGACTTTATTTCTGCAATTCAATCTTTCTACATTCCTCAATTCGATTCTGCTGAGTTTGTATCAGTGAAGATCTAAGTTGGAATTCTATTGCATTCAAAATTAGTTGTTCAGTTTTGATTTTGCATCCAATTAGTTGCTTCATTTCATTTCTGCTCATAGTTTCTGAATCCCTGCACCTTTATTTCCTGCATAGCTTGATTTCGATTTATTAGTTGCTCGTTTCTGAATATTTCCAGTCCTGTGTACTCCTTCATTGACAGCATATCTATCCAAGCTGCATTGATCAATTGAAAAGTCTGAAGTTAGTTTCGATCTTTGGCTCATAAGTTTGTTTATTTGAGTATCAAGTTTGTTTCAATCCTTCACCTTGTATCAAGCTAGGCTTCGGCTTTGAGTGATAACCTTTGAAGTTAAAAACCAACTGTAGTGTACTCTTGCATTTGAGTTAAGTTTGATTTCTGAATTGTGCCAAATTGCATTAGTTGATTAAGTGGTCCATTGGATGAGTTATTATTTGCCATCACTTTGTTTAACTTATTAACTAAGTTTTCTTTATTTTCATTGTGTTTTCATTTCAGATTGCCACCCAAAACCCACATTCTATTTGAAACCCCAAAATTCCTAAACGACACATAAACTTGAGCTCAAATCAAACACTTTCAACTAGCCCTAGGAAAAATACGACCTGTGGCCCCTTTACTACGCTTTTATTCTTTGATTGCAAAAAGGGTTTCCAGCTTACACATATCTAAATTTTGAGACACACATTTCGTGACACCTAGTTAGGGTCCATCAGTGATCCACCGACGGATTCTTAGATTAGTCACCCGGTCGGGGTGGATACCAAGTAAACACTTTTTGTTAGCGTTGTTTGTTTGTTTATTATTGTTTCCGCTGTGCAACTAACAACGCAGGTACGAGATCCAACTGAAAAAGTGCTATTCACCCCCCCCCCTCTAGCGTCCAGAACGATCCTTACAAATCCTCTTGAGCTCACCAAGGGGGCATCATCACCCTGACTCACCAGGACACAGATTCCGTTAATAATTTAACGGCACATCATACTATTAATATTATTTCCCAACTTACCGGGTCTATCGATCTAACAGAATAGATCTCGCCCATTGTTAAATTAAAGAAACAATAATTAATAATATATGCTCGCCATTATTTCGGGATTCAGATATCGTACTCCATAATAGCATCCGAGGTTTAATCCAATTTACTAGGTCAGTACAAAAATTGGATGACCTCTCTTTTGATCCTACTCAATGTATACAAAGTATACTAGGGTAATCCTATGGTTAAGATAAACCACACCTGATTACACTACAACCATTCCGACTGGTTTGTCCAACTCCATCTCGGTTGTGAGCCTCTTTCTTATGCTTCGGCAAGGTACCTGATAACATGGTCTTTTGAGCGACACTACGCACCATGTTATCTTCAATGCCAAGCATTATACGTTTAGTGCTTATACCATTATAAACATAAACCTGAACATGCACTGTGTGATTTCTGTTTCTCTTTAAAATGTAAATGTATCCTCAACCAAAAAGCAAAGCTTTTACGAACATGCTTTCTTAATTGACATAACTCACAAGCCAAAGACTCTAAATGAGAAAGACTAGGATGTAATTGTCTCAACTTATCAATACATAGATGTCCTAACTGAGCGTGAATAAGAAGAGCAGATGTCGCCGCCGAACCAACAAGAGAGGGTCGGTGAAGCCGATATAACCATAAGACTCACATCCGAAGCCAATTATCCGCCCTGTATTCCAGTCTTATAAGAAAATAGAAGTTTTAGTAAAAGAGATGACACAATCAAGAGACCAAGTAAGTTGATTTATTGATAACAAATTAAAGGAAGCTCCGAGCTAGCCTTTTGGACTTGAGGAAGGACTGAGGTTAGACCTTCTTCTTTCCGTCGAGCGGCTTGCACTTCCTCCACATTAACGTACTTGACGGCATTGCCCAGAAGGATGCCAAAACTCTTGGGTGGCTTTCTAATTAGGGAACGGAAGAATTCCTCATCTTGTAGTCCCTAGGAGAAGACACTGACCATGACCTCCTAAGTGGCAGTTGACACATCCATCGCAACCTGATTGAATCTTTTGATGTAGGCCCTCAAGGACTCCTTCGATTCGGGCCCTGCTTCAGGGCGAAGATATTGTGGATCGTTTTGTGATATCTCCGACTGCTCGCGAAGTGTTGTAGGAAGAGCCTTCTGAAATCTTTGAAACTTCGTATGGACTCGCTCAAGAACTGGTCAAACCATCGCTGGGAGGGGGGGGGACCAGACTGGGTGGTTAAGAACACCTGACATTTGATATCATTCGTATACTGATGTGGTAGGGCGGCATTCTCAAACTTGGCCAAGTGCTCCTCAGGGTTAGTGACTCCCCCATACTCCGGCATAGCCAGAAGTTGGAAATGCTTAGTCACGGAATCTCGAAGGATGTGGCGGGAGAAAGGAAGGCCTAACTTATCTAGCGACGCCTGATCAACAATGGCTTTCCCCTTGACAGGATTGCGGGGCACTGTATAGCTGGACGAGATCTCGATATGCTCTAACTTATCTTCATCCTCCTTGGGTCGAAAGAAGGCTCGAGGGAAGTATGCGCTCCCACTCGGGTGTGTGGCAGCCTTTGGTTTGATGGGCACCGCATTTGCCGAAGTGGCTAGGAGACAGGTGGTCGAAGCGCCACTCGGCGTTGCTGTGCCAACTTCTGGGCCTTAACGACGACCAACAGCTCGAAGTCTTCTTATGAGATGGTGATAGTCATCTTATTAGAGTCACCTATCTTTGTCTTCTGATCAGGCAAAAGTTCCCACAGACGGCACCAAATTTAATCTTATCAGCCAATGAGGAGGGTGACCAACCGATGACGTGGCTGAGAAGTTGACCAAAGAATGACCAATGACTCTCCGATCGGCTGCTCGGGAGGACCGGCCGGACGCTCGGGAGGGAGAGCAAATAACTGTGCCATGCAAAAAAAGAGGACCATTAGAGGCTACCGAGGGGGTCCCCGACGTAGACACTCTAACGATCAAGTTAAACTCCGACGAAAAGAAAACGAGAGAGGAAACAGTAGAAAAACTATAGAGCATACCCGCGCATAAAAAAATAAGGACCCTTATATAGGCGAGGGTGATAGACCAAAGCCTACCAAAGTATCCTGTCAGAAACGCATGAATTCGAGGGCAGGATTTGCTGGCCAAAAGAGGGGGCAAATCTTTCACCCTACTGACTAATTGTTAGGCCTAGTTATACGACCGCTCATATTTCTTAATTTGTCTAACACGTTGTTTGGCGTGTGACGAATTGTTGTCCCCTCATAAGGTATAAGAATCTAGAGTATTTGTTCGTATGCCTGATGTATTTAAACTGTATCTTCTATATGGGATTCTCAACAGCTAACAGGTCGCCTCTATGCCCCTAGATGGGTCCCCGGCCTGCAAGCTAGTGGGCCAGACTCTTTAGGAGTGGGTCGGGTCACCTTAGGCGTTCTTCCAAGCAACGCATGTTGTTCGGTTAGCCAGATAAGGTCACTCGATCGAGCGAAAATGCAGTCGATCAGTCGGTCGGGGGACTTGGTCGGCAGAGATTTAGCAGAAACACCACTCGCCCACCACGCGTGACTCAATCAGCTACCGGGCTGACTATCCGCTCTACCCACTCATCGTCAACCACCCGGAGCCTTCTCCAATTGCTGCTCCGGTCCCTCCCCCGGTCCTTCGAAGCCTGGTCATCCCCTCGAGAGGGAGGGACTGGTCAATGGGGGTCGAATATCCACCCAGATCACTAAGATATTAGCAATGAACCATGAAACCTGACTTACTATTAACAGAGTGTACTAGTTAGATCTTTCAATAATAAATTAATCATTTGAAATTTGAGACTCAACTATAATATATTATGGAAGATTGTTCTCTTAAAAAATAACGAACTTGAGAACACTAACTATTTGTATGAGTCTGCACATATAGTTTTTTAATTTATCTAGGGAGTTGATGAAAACTTCCAAAGGATAGAATGGTCGTCTCAAAATTTATATAGTTGAAATTTTAGTTATCTAATTCCAATTAGGGCATCTCCCATAGTTAACCTTCTAAATGAGATTTTTTTTAATCCTTAATATGTCACATAAAAAGTTATAAAAATTTACTATTCGTTTCATAATGAAAAAAAAATCTCTATAATTTTCTCTTGAACTCTACCTTATGAATCATATACCTTCCTATATTACACATCACAAATCATAATATAATACTATTTTTTTATTACTTATGAATTTCATCTCTAGAAAGTAAAATCAATTTTTTTTATTTTTAATTATAAATCTCATCCTTATAACGATTTATCATTTAAGAGTTAATTGGAGAAAACTCTTCAAAATGAAACTTAACTTTACATGTAATCCTCATTCCATAAAATCTTTGCATGTATTCCCTGATGAGATTGACAAAATAATTTTGTGTGTTATTTTTTTATCAGTATAAAAGAGTAAAACTCAGTATACATTGTAAATATTTGAGTAGAGTATAAATTATTTGAGATTAAGTATTAATTTATGAAATTTGAGTATAAAGTTTCAATGACCACTCTTGTGAAGATATTGATGCGGTGGCCCTCCATCATGATTTTGATGCAACTTCATATGCTCAAATTTCTAAATTTTATATTCAAATTTGTTTAAATAATACTTAATTTAAATCAATTTATACTTAAATTTTTATAATGTATATTGAAAATTTTATTATATATTGAAATAATATATACTCAAATTGTTTTAAATAATATTCAAATTTTTTAAATTAATACTAAATCTCAAACAATTTATACTCAAATTTTTACAATGTATACTGAATTTTTACTTTTTTATACTAATAAAAATAATACACAAAATTATTTTGTCAATCCAATCAGGAAATATATCAAAACTATCTTATCAATCCCATCAAAAAATATATGCAAAAATTTTATCAAACGAAGATTATATAGAAAGATCAATTTTAATTTAGGAAGTTTTCACCGATTTGTCCAAGATTCAAATTTTTTTTAAAAAAAAAAATCTTTTATAAATTTTGCGATGTCCTTAGAAATATAATAAGACTTACTCCATCCTGCTCATGCGCCATGTTTCCCTTTCAGAACGCGACGCGTGGCTCCTCCCGCAGCCACGAATTCTCGTTTCTCCGGCACCGACGAGTCGAGACCATAATGGACAGTGACATTGTGAAAGCGAACTCATCACAATTCTTTGATTCAACACATTTTCAATGTTCCATCGAATAATGGACCACGCTTGTTTATTTGTTTATTTGGGAGGGCTGGGAAAAAAAATAAGAAAAGTTTTTACAGTAGAAAATTTTTTGCGGTTTACTTTATAAAAAATTTAAAGGAAAAAAACTTAATTCATCAACGTTGATTTGAAAGTCAAAATTGATCATCACCAATTGGACGAATGGAAAAAAAAATTTGATACATGTATCTTTTTTCACTTCCAAAATTATGCTATTAGAGCGTGCGACTCGTTCCTTTTTTGCATTGAAGCTCATTGCTGCTCTTTTTTAATGGCAGAGGCCAGCTGGATTTAGGTCTTTTAAAAAGGAGAGTTCTCTTGTGGAAAGAGATCACTCAGCTGAAATAGTAATAAAGCGAAGCAGGGGCATCTGTCGTGGTCCTGAGTCATCCATGTTGTTTAGGGATTTTTGATCTTCTCCCGCTGATTAAGAACATGGTGTGGTTGGCTTCTAGATCGTCGTCCAAGGCAAGGATTCAAACGATCGTCGCATGGGGCCGTGCCCTACGGGCAGCCAAAAAAAATTAATTCCTAACAAAGAAAAAAAATGGAAATAGTTAGTCTTTGTCCTACATTGGAAAGAATATGATATTTTGGATAATAAACCGTTTAATTTTCTTTTTATTTATCTAAATAAATAGTCAAGAAAAACAAAAATTATGAATTTCTTTTCCATCTTCTATCTCTAAGTTTATTTCATCTTCGATAATCTACTCCAAGTAAAAAAAAAATAATTAATGAGCTTTTTCTAACCAATCTCAGACGATCGATTCGAAAATTTTCCACCGACCGTCATGATAAATCGAAAAGTGCTTGTAGTGGACGATCTAAAAATTCAACATCCCAGGATTCACACCTTATTTGAAAAAAAAATTCCTACAAATATATCATAATTACAGCACATTGGATAGCACATCAAAATCCAGTGATTCGTACAGCATAAAAAGAAAAACAAAAGGCCCATAATTGTTTCCCTCTCTAAAATGAAGCAGTGAATAGAAGATTGGAAATGTGCGGTCACAGGCACAGTGGGCCCTATCCGAATCCGATACCGTGACGCCGATATAATATTTTTAAATTAATATTTTTTAAAAAATAATATAAAATTTAATTTTCTAAAATTACTAATTGAAATTTTATATTAAATTTTATTATCTTCTAACAAAAATTTAATTGATTTTTTATTTAAATTTTTAATTGATTTTTTAGTTTGATTTATTGTTATTATCAAAGTATATTTTTTGATATCTTCTATTTTGTATATGTTTTATATATTCAGTATCATATTTTCTAAGAGACATTTTTATATTCATATAATGAAAAAAAATATAGATTCATAATATTTTATCAAAATTAAAATATTTAAAAAATTAAAGGAAATAAAATTTGTTTTATGCCATTTACGTTTAATCTGATGTCACTTTAAAATTTGAGAATATTACATGCACAAATATAATAAAATAATAAATTAATATTAAATATTATTTTAATTAAATAGAAGGAAAATCAAATTATAATATATAAGAAATTATTCTAATATCTAAATATCAATGATTCATAAATATGTCAAGTGCAAAATCCAAATCTTTTTCATCCAAAAAAAATGAAGAGAATCTTCAAAATCTGAAGGTGATCGATTTTTTATTTATGTAAAAAAAATCATTTAATAAGGAAAGAAAAAGTGATGTGTTTTTAGAGATCAAAATCAAATCAGAAAAGCAAGAGTTAATTATTTTTTTAAAAAATAAAATATATAATTAAAAATTAAAAAATTAAAATTAAAATAATCTAAAAATATAAATGTGAACTTTAAAAAAAGAATATAAAATATTAAAAAGTAGGGCTCTAATATAACTGGGGTAATTGGCGAAAACACAGAAACGAATCCGATACGAGATAGCGCCGAATCGTTTCGTGTCGTCGTCTCGAAGAAGCTTTATAGCGTATTCCAGAACCCGAGGGGAGAAGCGCTCTGCCTTTAAATCTCTTCTTTCTCAGTCGTCTAGCGTATCGGAAACCCTAGCGAGTTGCCTACTTAACCGAAAGGTTTCATATTTGGGAGGAGATTATTGATTTTGGTGGGTTTTAATTTCGTTTTTCTATACTATTTTGATTCTTTTTGCTTGTGGTTAGAGGCTGGGAACTTTGAGAAGAAACAGAGTTCATGGAGGGAGATGGCGCAGAAAATGGCTTGGATGCTGGCAGGACGGTGAACGAGGATCTCCCTCCTTGCTGCAGGAAGGCCAGGGCTTCAGCTCCCGAGTCCGAGGCGAAGTGCCATGACACCGTCGTGTCGGGGTGGTTCTCCAACCCACAGACCTCTGGTCGGTGTCTGCTGACTTCTTTCTCGACACTATTATATACATGGTTTGGTTGCATCTTTCTTTGTGAATGTGCTTACGCGTGTGTTATTATCGTTAGGCAAATCCCTCTTTTAGTGGGTGCTTCTTCATGTGTCCCTCGGTGTTGTTTTTTTTCCTTATGTTTTATGTACAAGTTCTGGCTGTATGGATTTATTTGTTAACAGCTTCTTTGGTGTCATCTGCAGATAAAGGAAGCAAGTTATGTACTTCAACAATCCAATGTGGCCTGGTAATTGAATTACCTTAGCTTTGATTCAAACGTGCGTAGTGTGGATATGTTTATGTTATTTTCATCAATACAAACCGACATGCAGTTTGCCGACTTTGTATGATAGTTGAGGAACGTCATCTGCTGCATCATAATTTGCCGGGCTTCAATTTTTACTCTTTTTCTGTAGTCAACAAGTTTTTTTTTTTTGGGGGGGGGGGACGTATGTTCTCATGCTTTAGGTGATGTGATCACTTTACGGACGATCACATTATCTGATAGTTAGTGTGATTTACAAAGTTATAATTCTCGTGTTTTTCTGCACCAGAATACAATTTATTCACCTAGAGATTACTTCTTCTTTCTTCTTTTTTTTTTTTATAATCCAAGTATCTGAGCCTCTGTCTTTTCCCTTTTTCTTGAACTTTGTTTGACAGTTACTCAAATCTGATGGAGGCATATCGACACTCATAATGAGAGTAGTTGGCTAATGCATTATTCTAAATTTTGTGTGCAGGAGAGGCTCATTCATTGAAGTGGAAAAGATTCTTTATCAGGAAAATCAGAGTTCCAGGAGATCTTTTTTGAGGTCTGTTATCTTTGCTGCAAATATAATACTATTATTTTTGCTCAAATTGCTTTCTTATCGTGTTTCTTAGCTGACAACTTGTTGCCTATTTTTCAGTCTTCAATGTA
>JAGFNQ010008073.1:26625-38383 GCA_024364735.1 Boesenbergia rotunda
ATCATGTAATTTATACCAGAGCCTTAGCCCTTATAGGGATGCTAATTTATTAATGTACTAGGCCTAAGCTAATGTGTTTGTTATTTAGGTCTTGGTCATTGGAGGTGGTGATGGTGGCGTTTTGCGGGAAATTGCTCGACACAGTTCTGTTGAGCGCATTGATATATGTGAGATTGACAAGTTGGTGATAGATGTATGTAAATTATACTATGCCGGAATGACATGGCTTTATTCTGTTTCTTGATTAATGTCTTCTATCATTTCAGGTTTGCAAACAGTTCTTTCCTGATCTATCTGTGGGATTTGAGGATCCTCGAGTTCGATTGCATGTTGATGATGGTAAGCAAAAGAGTCCGCTATTTTTGATGTTTTAAATGGCCAACCATTTACTAAAAGAATTGGTTACTTTTTTTTTTTGTTCTGCTACTACATTTAAGATTCAACAATGGAAATTTTGTTCCGAAGGCATTATTTTCCAGGTGTTATTATTATTTTTTAATAGAAAATTATTTCATACAGCTGTTAAATTTTTGCGAGATGCTCCTGAAGGGATGTATGATGCTATCATTGTTGATTCTTCTGATCCAATAGGTATGTAATGTCCCTGTTTCTTGTCAAAGTTCAGTCAAGGGATGTATGCAGTTGGCCCCAATAGTTGGGATTCATAGCTTGGTATTCTTGTGAATCATGCATGGGGATGCATTTTGAGTGCACTTATGCGACAACGTTTGATCAAGTTTGTTAGGGCCCAAACATCTTTAAAACTAAATCATTTTATCATATTAAGAATATCTTTGGTTGAAAGTATATTTTTGCTAAAAATTATACAAAGAGGAAGTTGACTATTCTCAAGTCCTGAAAATTCTGCATTTACTTAGCATTGGCTAATTTAGACTGTTTGACAAATTGTCAAGAAGTATAGTGGTAGAGAAACGACATTTTGTGGCAATGTATCATAGCATGTTTTGTTCTCATTAGAATGCATTATTTAGAGATTGTTTTTGTTCTCTTTTCTAACAAATCTGAATCACTATAGCTGGATGACGATATTTAGATGTCAATATTATAATGCACACAATGGTTTCTAAATTTTTGTCCATTTTATTGCTCAGCAAGTTGTCTTCTTGAATATCTTAGTTACTTTTGAGTTTCTGAAGGCAATCTTTAGCTAAAGGATAATTGCGTCTTTTGGTTTGGGTTGCTTCCTGGAGTAATCAAATTGATGACCTGTTAGATTAGTTTCATTCGGCTTAGATATGATTTGGTTTAGTAAGGTGTTGTACATCATAACCTTTGGCATTCTAGCTATACCAAAAGCATGTCTTGAAGACAGTCCACCGAAACCTGTTCTTACAAGCAATCACTTGTGACACACTGATTTAGTCTCACATTGGAATAAATTAGGCTGTCTACTTGAGGTGGTTTCTAAAGCTTTTGTAAGTATTCATTTTGTCAGAACTGAAGCACTGTAGGATGTTTAGTTTTGTTTGATTAATTTACCAGTTTTTCCCACCTAAAATTGGACATTTTGTTTTAATAATGTAAAGTTGCTGAAGACACTGATTTATATATAAGTTAAAAGCTCACTTTAGCAAGACAATTGGTGTAATAATGGTTCGGTATGGTATACTGATACCGAAATCATATACCAAAATCCTATACCGAAAAACATCGGTATAAGAAAATTTATACCAATATTGTACCTAAAATTCGGTATATTCTGGTACGGTAAGTGCAGGCGGTATGTTTCCCCATCCCTAATAATAACTTACTGATTTTGACGTTATGCATTTTGTTTTGTTATGTTAAACTCTTAGTAAAATAGAACCCATTAGCGGCATCCTTTATGCCTCTTTAAAATTGATCTTGGTGATGATTCGATGCGACTTGTAGTTGCATCGTGCCCATATGATACTGAGCTGCGAGCTCTTTCGTGATTTTACTTTAAATTTTCCCTTGTGAATGTATTTATTTAGTGTGTGACTAAATCTTGAAGTATTAGCTCTCGTTCAAATACTGAAGTATTTGTTGTTTATCAAATAGGACTATTAGGTAGCTTGCTTCTAATCTTTATTCTACCGATTGCCTAGACCTAAATATTTGGTGTTTACAGGACCTGCTCGAGAACTAGTTGAAAAACCATTCTTTGAGACTATTGCAAGAGCCTTGAAGCCTGGCGGTGTACTTTGTAACCAAGCAGAAAGTATGTGGCTGCACACTCATCTCATTCAGGAAATGCTCTCAATTTGCCGTGAAACTTTCAATTCTGTCCATTATGCTTGGGCAAGTGTTCCAACATACCCAAGGTGACATTATTTAATCTTTAAATAAACATTTTTCATTCCATTCATTATGCATTTTGAGAAGTGTTCCTTGATTTTGTCACTGTCTTTGGTTGTCAAAAGCATTATTTTAACTTCTAAGAAACATTTCGTCTAGCTATATACATATAGTTTGTTAGTTCAATTTAACTGATATTTCAAGAGCAAGGAAAGCAATCTAATTTTATGTTTTATCTTTTTGAATATTGTTAATCAATAAAATGCGGAGAGTTGAGATTTTAAAGTAAAAGGATCCAATGTGAATGAATATTTTATGTTATTTTAGATGCTTGAACTTTTTGTCCGAGGATCCTTACAATGATCAAAATCAAAATGCAGTGGCGTAATTGGATTTTTGTTGTGTTCAACAAATGGCTCACCTGTGAACTTCTTAAACCCGATCAACCCAATTGAAAAACAGGAATCTCTTGGATGCAAGAGGGAACTTAAATTCTACAACTCAGAGGTACTATTATTGTTTGTTCTGAATTTCCTTTGTTTTTGGTTTATAATTGACTCATATTTAAGTTGTGATATTTGTTCTAAGAACTGCATGGCTTTAGATTAACAATCTATTTTTATTTAGTTTGAAAAATTATTCTCAGTATGTAATTTAGAAACAGGGTTGTCTTTGCATAATTTATAGATGAGCTTGTGTTCCTTGTTTGCTAATGTTTTTTTTTTTTCCTTTTTCTTTTTAATAATTATGAAATCAGTTAATTGCTTTCTCTACCTGAAGTTAAATAACGTCAGTTATCTTTGTATGCTCAGATACACAAGGCTGCATTTGCTTTGCCTTCATTTGCAAAAAGGGAGTTGAGCTCCTTTCTGAGCACACGAACACCGGTAAAAAAATCTTATAATTATTGTCTGCTCAATTTTTAAGTCTCATTCTTAATATTACTGCAAAAGCATCCTTATTTTAGCTATTGATTTGTGTTTGTCCCTCATCTTTCTCCTTCATCCTTAAAACATTAGTTTTTAAGCCGTTGATTTATTATTTCACACTAGTTATAAAGTGAAAAATAATTTATTGACTATATAGTTTATGATCTAGCTTTCCTTGCCTCATGTTGCTCGCTGTTCTGGCAAATGCAGTTTAATTAACGCTGAGGATGCTGAAGATGTGCCACGGAACCAGCACAGACACTCAAAAGCTCTCCTAATGAATATGAATCTAAATAAATGTTTGTCGTGATAGAGTTGCTTATATGAAAGACTTGTGGGAGCAATAGATGGTTGTTTTTACAAGTTTGTGAGAAATTTATAATGCGTGATGGGTAAGGTTATGTATTCACTCCATATCATCGACACGGTTATGTATTCACTCCATATCATCGACACCTCTCTCACACGTCGTTAACTCAGATTGCACAGCCAATCCTGACTCATTAACCCAGAAGGAAAGTGTAAAACCAAAAGATGAGCAGGGTGATTATTTAGTTAAAACTGAATCAAATTAAATTAATTGAACTGAATCGAATTGATTTTTTTCGAATAAATCAAATTCGTCAAAAATAAATGGAACTAACTGACTGAATTCACCGAACAAATAAAAAAAATCAGTTTTTTTAATAAAATTTGTTTTTTTAGAAAATTCGATAAAAGCGGGATTTAAAAATTTAATTAAGTTTAAAATTTTTATTAATTCGGTCGCCTGAATTAACTTAATAAATAAAAAAAATCAGTTTTTTTAATAAAATTTGATTATTTAAAATAAAATTTGATTAAAATGGGATTTAAAAATTCGGTTAAGTTTAAAAGTTTAATTAATTCGGTCTCTTAAATTTAACTGAATAAGAAATTTGAATATCGAATTAAATTAATTGAATTAATTAATTTTTTTAAAATTAAATTTATGAATAAATCGAATTAAATTTTAAAATACGGTAGATTTTTTCATTTAACCATCACCCTGAGTAATGAGAAAGATGGGAAAAAAATTATATTTTACCAAACAGTACACATGAGAAATCATAATTATCAAAAAATATCTTAAAAATTATTTTTTTACTGAAAGGCACATCAAAAAATATTTTATTTTTCTTATACCCCTCCCATCAACAACTCCCTTTCACAGTTAAATTTTTGACACATCCGAATCACTTTTTTAAAGTTTTGATTTCAAAATAAGATATTTGTTGGTGCAATCTATCCAAGTTTGATCGGGTAAATTATGAATTTTGATGTGTGTGCCAATATGATTAAGTTAGGGTTTCATATTGATCTAATATGTGTATATGAGTGTGCAGGTTTGCACGATACACATAGACTTAGTTAGACGTTTTCGGGTCCGGTGAAGGATGACATGGGCAGACGAGTCGTGGGCTTGCATGCATTCAAGGGACCATGGACAAAATAGGGATGATGAGCCGAGAGAAGCGCACTTCGAGGCATACGTGAAGGGTGACATGGGGAGACGAGCCGTGAGCTTGCATGTATCCGAGGGACGAGAGCCAAAGTCGAAGAAGGCTTGAAGGCAACAGGTCGAGGCTGCTGGAAGCAGGAACGATGAGCCGAGGGAAGCGCACTTTGAGGCATACGCGAAGGGCGACATGGGAGACGAGCCGTGGGCTTGCATGCATCCGAGGGATGGAAGCCAAAGTTGAAGAAGGCTTGAAGGTAACAGGTTGAGGCTGCTGGATGAAAAGTCAACTAAGTCATGAGGATTCGAGTGCTGAGAGAATTGTACTCGAGAAGGGAAATCCTAGGGTTTGAGTGCTGAGAGAATTATACTCGGAAAGGAAACCTTAGGTGGCAATCGACTGATGCTTGGATCAGTCGACTGATAAAGAGCACAGATCAGTCGACTGATGCTTGGATCAGTCGACTGGTGTCGACCAGAAGTTGAATTGTCAGGTTGTGACATTCAAAATCGCGATGACCAGTCGACTGGTAACGGTCAAAACAGTATCGAACACTATTTAAGAGGGCTCGTTTTTTACTGAGTTTCCTTGGCGAAACAAGCTTGGTTAAAGCTTGTTAATAGCCTACAAGTGCTCAGATGTTGTCAAGGGATTGTGGCGAGGTTTCTCCACCCACAAGGAACGGCAAGAGCTAGCCGGAGGTGCTCCGGGGAGTCATCCACCGAAGGATCGGGATTGTCCACCTTACGGGCAGCCGTGGAGTAGGAGTATCATCTCCGAACCACGTAAACAGTTTGTGTTAGCATTGTTTTAGGTTTTTGTTTATGTTTTCCGCTTACGCTTGCTAACACGTGTAGGAAGAAAATCGAAAAGTAGCTATTCACCCCCTCCCCTCTCTAGCTAAACGACAAGGTCCCAACAAGTGGTATCAGAGTCAGGTTCGCTCGTCTACGGACTAACCGCCAAGAGAGCAAAAAGCTAGAGGAAATGGCGATTGAAGAAAGATTAGGGGACGACATCAATGTTCCACCTCCCTATGACCGCGAGAGTTTTGAGTATTGGAGGATGCGGATAAAGACATGGTTCGGCATGGATTGGAATTTCATGATCGCGCTAGAAGAGCCATTTGAAGTTCCAAAAGATAAACACGGGAAAAAGCACCGACCACGATATTGGAATAAGGAGCAACAAACCCAATCAAAGGCAAACGAAAAGGTAATTGCAATATTACTTAATATTTTGCCTAACGATATAATTAGTGGTGTAGGTGAATATAAAAATGTACACGAATTATGGAGCAAGATGTTAGCGCTTCATGAAAATTGTACACAAGCTCAAGTAGTGGAAGAGCCCAAGGAAATGAGCTTTATGGTCCAAGAAGAGGAGAATGACCAATCGGATGAGGAAAGAAGCTCAACATCCGAAGAGGAGGAGAAAGAAGAAAAAGATTCATCCATATTCTCAAATGAAGTGACACAAGGATTTGAAGAACCATCCACTTCATCAAAGGGGGAAGGAGAGGTCTCCACTTCAAGGATTGAGGGGGAGAAGAGATCATCTTCGATACCAGAGCAAGAAGCATCCACTTCCACCAGAGCAAAGTCAAAAAACAACATATTATTTGCTTTGGGTGCAACAAGAAGGGGCACTACAAAGACAAGTGTCCATTAGATAAAAAGGAGGTAAACCCTAAACCCAAGTCAATTTCTTTAAAATCTAACATGGGTTGTAAGGAAAAGAGGGAGAAGAAGCATATTAGGTGTTTCACGTGTGGTGAGCTAGGACACTACCACACTAAATGTTCAAGGGAAGGAGAATTCAAGAAATTGGAGCATTTGAGGAAATGAGAGAAGAGAGAAATGCACTCGGAAAGGGTAACTCTAGACATAGGGAGTGGACCAGTCGACTGGTGAGGGACTAGTCGACTGGTGAGGGACTAGTCGGCTGATAGGGTTCACAGAAAGATCAGTCGACTGGTCCAGGACCAGTCAACTGATGGTCACCAGAATTTGAATTGTCATTCGAATTCGACCAGTCGACTGGTACTGGACCAGTCGATTGGTAACGGTCATATCAGCCTCGAGCTCTATTTAAGGGAGTTCGTTTATGACTATTTCTTCTTGGCGAAACTAGCTTGGTTAGAGCTTGTTAGTAGCCTAGTATTACTCAGGGATTGTCCAACGTTTGTGGCGAGGTTTCTCCACCCACAAGGAGCGACAAGAGCTAACCGGAGGTGCTCCGGGGAATCATCTACCGAAGGATCGGGATCGACCACCTTACGGGCAGCCGTGGAGTAGGAGTTGTTGGTGCAAGTTGCATCAATGATGTTCTCCTTTAAGTATTTTAATGTTTGACAATATACTTAAGTCAGTGATACAGTAGACAGACAAAGGGGAGCAAAGGAGAAGTAACCTAAGTAGAAGAAAAGTCCTAGTTAACCTAGGCATCGAAACACTAAGACCCGGCGAAGGGCTGCTGGGCACCTAGCGAAGGGTTGCTAGGTATCGAAACCCTAAGACCTAGCGAAGGGCTGCTAGGCACCTAACGAAGGACTGCTAGGCATCGGAACCCAAAGACCTGGCGAAGGCCTGCTAGGCACCTAGCGAAGGGCTGCTAGGCACCTAGCGAAGGGCTGCTAGGCACCTAGCGAAGGGTTGCTAGGAGTCTAAGACCTAGCGAAGGACTGCTAGGAGTCTAAGACCTAGAGAAGGACTGCTAGGCACCAAGTGAAGGACTGCTTGGTACCAAAGACCTGGCGAAGGATTGCTAGGCACCAGGCAAAGGATTGCTTGGTAACGAAGACCTAGCGAAGGGCTGCTAGGCACCTGGCGAAGGACTGCTAGGGAATGAAGTCTTGGCCCAAGAGACTAAGCAACTTAGCTGAGCGATGACTAAGGACAGGAGTAGAGACGGGTCAGGGTTTGGGCGTCTCGAGGTCCGGAAGTATCGGAAGCTAAGCAAAAGTCCACCCGAAGGAATGAGTGGCAACCATCTCCTGAAAGGAGTAAGTGAAAGGCGCGTTCTCGAGGGGTGAGAACTTGCGCCGGTTCGACCTAGGGTTTCGTGGAGATCCGAAGTCAGAACCAAGTCCTTAAGCCTAATATTGTATGTATATGTGCTTTGTGTTTGTGTATCTTGCAGGTACCAAGAACCGGAGACAAAGCAGGCAAGTTGCTGGAAAGTGGCTGATGGGGGCGCCCCCACTGTTGGGGGTGCCCAGAGCAAGGCATAAAATCCAGTATTGGGTTTAAAAGCTTGATGAGGGTGCTCGGGATGATGGGGGCACCCCCAGCCAAAGAGAAAATGCAGTTTAGGTGATGAAAGCAAAATTAGGCTCCAAGCGGGGCGCCCGGGGCGCCCGGGTTCAAAGCTGTTTGTGCTGTTTTGAATCTGAAACACATATAAGCCTTCGTGAGGGCGTCCGGGAGGTCCGGGGTGCCCTGGTCAAAGGTTTTATCAGCTGCGGCGAGGTCGGCGCAGGGATAAGGTTTGACCGAGTTTATCGGGGCGCCCCCAGCGTCCAGGGCGCCCGCAGGAGTGCTATAAAAGGGGTTTCGACCTCTCTGCTTTAACAACAACTGCTAAGTACCATTCTGATCATTCTGACCGACGACAACACGCTAAAGACGAGGCTCTACGACCGGGAGGCTCCAGGAGGAAGTGCACGGCACTTCGGAGGTCCAGATCGGCTGAGCTTCAACTATGTTTTGTTCGGTTTGCATTTATTATTTCCATACTTAATTTTCTGTACTTGTGCTTGTAATTGTACACTATAAGACGGGTTTTCTCCACCTCCAGAAATTCTGGAAAGGAGACCTATAGTGGACTCATGCCGAATACATAGGCCTTGGACGTACTGACCCTGGGGGGTTGGGAACCAAGTAAATAAATCCCGTTGTCTCTGTCTTGCTTTTATTTTTATTTACTATTCCGCTGCACTAACGCTCTGAGTAGATTGAACGTTTTACGAAGTTTCCGCGAGAGTTTTTCACGATCGATATTCACCCCCCCTCTATTGACGACACCGGTCCTACAGGAGTTTCATCTCCGAACTACATAAATCGGTGTGTTCTTCGTGTTTGTTAGTTTTAGTTTTATTATTCCGCTTGCGCACTAACATTTGTAGGAAGAAAGATCAAAAAATTGCTATTCACCCCCCTCTAGCAAACGGTAAGATCCTAAAAATTTGTTCCAATGCTGTTATGTGTATCACATCAAACATATCCTATGTTTTCACATAAAATTGTTAGTGGACTAAATCCTAGAAAAAAAGTAACAAAATAAGATGCTCAATTGCTTACATCTAACCCCACTTCACAAAATAGGGAGGGGTGGTATGGTGAGTTAGAGGTTTTGGCCTTATTAACTAAGATTATCTAGTATATACATTTATGCAATCCCCATTGATTATTCATTCCAATCAAATATAGTCACAAAAGATTGTATTGTTGATGCAGTTTGACCCTGATTGTTGTTTTGGTGTTGACACCAATTTTAGTTTAGGTTAATAAGATGATTAGAATTAAAGTCCTAGTCGTGGACTAGGCATACCTAGTGGGACTAGGTTGGATAAAATCCTAGCTTGGAGGGCTAGGTGTTGGAAAATCCTAACCTGGAGGGTTAGGTGTGGAAAAGTCCTAGCTTGGAGGGTTAGGTGTTGAAAAGTCCTAACCTGGAGGGTTAGGTGTAAAAAAGTCCTGGCTTGGAGGGTCAGGTCCTAGCCTGGAGGGCTAGGTTGATGAAATCCTGGCTTGGAGGGTCAGGTCTTAGCCTGGAGGGCTAGGTTGATGAAATCCCGGCTTCGAGGGCCAGGTCTTAGCTTGGAGGGCTAGGTTGATGAAATCCTGGCTTGGAGGGTCAGGTCCTAGCTTGGAGGGCTAGGTTGGAGTCCCTGGATCGGTTTGGTGACCGATCAAGGAAGTTGGCACGGTGCTCCTTCGTGGATCGGTCTGGTGACCGATCCAGCGATGACTGATCGGTCTGGTGACCGATCAGGGAACATAAAGTGCGCCTGGGAACCTACTGCCCGGCTCATGATCAGTCCGGTGACCGATCAGGGAGCAGGCAGTTCACTCACTGCTTGGCTCCTGATCGGTCTAGTGACCGATCAGGGAGCACACAGTGAGTTGAGTTGCCCTGCTGCTCTGCTCCTGATCGGTCCGGTGACCGATCAGGGAGCTTCCAGTAGGTTTTGAGAACCTTACTGGTCTGCTCCTGATCGGTCTGGTGACCGATCTGGAACACTGTTCAGACCGTTCTGGTGAACGATCAAGCGTCGCGGACTCCGTCTTACAACCAATCAGGATGGATCCTGATCGGTTAGGGAGCTACCTGATCGGTCACAGCCTGATCGGTCTGGTGACCGATCAGGCCTGTGTAGCCGCGAAAGCTGGGAGTCCCAGCAAAGCTGTGGATCGGTCTGGTGACCGATCCTCGAGCCCTGGATCGGTCCGGTGACCGATCACTTTAAATCAAAATGCACTGTCAGACACTCTGATCACGTCTGAACACATCTGATTCTCTGCGCTTAATCTCTGATACTTGATTCTCTGCTTGATATGTTGTGTTAATGCTCTGATTAAGTATGCAGGTGACAGGGATGCATTCAAACACTCAAGGAGAGTCAATGGAAGTCTTTCCTTGGAGCAGGTTTGTCCATTTGCCATCTCAGGTTGCAACGGCTGGAGCTGCTGACTGGAGCTTGGCTGAGGGAAGCTCAGGGAGTCCAGGGAGAGCTCAGTGGTAGCTGGCTATGGCAGGTGAGCAGCTGGAGGCTGCAGTGAGGTGGTGACCTGGAGATTGGTGAGCTGAGACTTAAGAGCTTCGTGGCGAACAATTCTCAATAACATTACAGCTTGTATTCTTGCGACATCTTGTGTTCTGCTCTTGCGACAACTCTGTTCCATCATCTTGAGCAAGCAACTGCGATTCTTGAACAACCTTCTGTTACTTGAGTACTTGGGAGAAGAGAAACAAGAAGCTTGAGTCCATCAGCGAGAAGACACGAAGAGGAGAGTCTTGCGTGAGATCTGCGCTGGGTGGAGCTCGGAGAAGTTTGCTTGTGTTCTTGTGGTTCCAAGTGCTAAGTAAGATCCTTCTTGTGTTTCCTGTACTTTATACTTCATCATCTTGAAATGCTGTGGAGAGGTTACTCCACCGAGAAGGAGGTTGCTTTCTATCCGAATTTTCCGGGGCTTGATTTGCCGACGATCAAGGGATCGCCCACCTTAAGGGCACGCCAAGGAGTAGGGGCAAGTTATCCCCGAACCTTATATATCCTCTTGTTAGTGTTCTTGTTTGTGCTTAGCTTAGGGTGTAATTTCTGCAATACTCTGTTTTGTGTTATTTGCTTCCGCTGCTACTAAATGTTTAAGTGCAGAAAATCGATAAGTGTTAAAGTTCAAGTGTCTGGCTACATTCACCCCCCTCTCTAGCCATCCAAGTTCCAACAAGTGGTATCAGAGCTTGGGGCTCTGTACAAGCGGATTAACAACCGAGAGCTATCAACAATGGCTTTGAGAGAAGATTTTTCCACCACCCGACCTCCTTGCTTCGATGGAGCAGATTTTCAATATTGGAGATCGAAGATGGAGTACTATCTAAAGATGGATATCAACACTTGGTTCGCTGTGAAGGAGGGTTTTACCCCTCCAAAGGATGATGAAGGCAAAGAACTAGAATCTTGACTTTGGACGGCTGAACAAACCCGAAAGAGTGAAGCCGATGCGAAGGCTGTGGTGACCCTACAATGCGACATGAACAAAGACCAACTAATCAAGGTTGGTCCATTCACAAGTGTAAAAGATTTGTGAAATAAACTCATTGAACTTCATGAGGGAACTCGAGATTCAAGAATCACCAAGAGGGATTTGTTCCTCAACCAACTCCAAAACCTCTCCATGAAGGAGAATGAAACCGTAAGTGAGCTACATAGCCGGTTCAAGGAAGTCCTAAATGGTCTCCATTCTATTGATGAAAAGATCGAGAACTGCGACCTTGTGAGGTATGTGTTAAATGCATTTCCAAGGAATGCTTTGTGGTCATCCATGGTGGATGCCTACAAAATTTCCA
>JAGFNQ010008074.1:0-57370 GCA_024364735.1 Boesenbergia rotunda
TGGTGCAGAATGCACCTAGTCAAACCTGTGTTTGATAATGGCAACATAGGTCAAAAGTTAAGTCTTTCTTATTTTCTAACAAGTTAATCAAGTGTGCAGGAAAAGCCCTAGCGAAGGACTGCTAGGCAACTGGCAAAGGAATGCCAGGAAAGAAAGTCCTAGCGAAGGACTGCTAGGCCTCCAGGCGAAGGACAGTCTGGGACCGAAGCCCTAGCAAAGGACTGCTAGGCAACTGGCGAAGGACTGCCAGTTTACAAAACCTGACAAAGGACCGTCAGGCAAAAGTCCAACCAAAGGAACGGTTGGCATCAGGTAAATTCTCCCGAGAGGAGTAGGTGAGGACGCGTTCCCCGTCGAGGGAACAGTAGGCGTCGGTTCGACCTAGGGCTCCATTTTGGAGACCAAAGTCAGAACCAAGACAGCTAAGGCTGTATAAATCTAATAATTCATAATGTTATTATGTTTTGGACTAACCCTGGATGTAGGACCGAAGGAACGTGAGTCTGCAGCTCAGAGTGCCTCAAAGGAGTGAGGCAACTGCTGACCAGGGCGCCCGGAGTGTCCCGGGCGCCCCCAAGGTGAACACCAAACACACAATCAAAAAGTGCGCTTCGACAGTACAAGCTGCGGGCGCCCCCGTGCTTCCGGGCGCCCCCGCTGCTCCCGGGCGCCCCCTGCGCTGCGGGCGCCCCCATGCGCATACATCGAACCCGAACCCCTCGAAGCCAAGCAAAGCCAAAGGATAGAGTTTGACCCGGTCAATCCGGGCGCCCCGAGCGCTGCGGGCGCCCCGGTCAAAGCGGATCCAGAGGATCAGACGCGACCGAGACTTTGGCGGATCGAAGGCCACGTGGGGGGTGCCCCAGACATCCCGGGCGCCCCCGACATCCCGGGCGCCCCCAGGCCCTATATAAGGGACCTTCGACCAAGGCTTCAGGACATCAATTCTTCCAACTCCTCAAAGTTCCTCTACGCTCGCGCCTTGCTCCGGAAATGCTTCACCTCGAGCCGACGACGTCCTGCTGCCCCGAAAGAGTCGACCTACTCCGGACGTCGGTAAAAAGAAGAGCGTATTTCTTTAATTAATATTTTATTGCACTTGATTTTGTAAATCATATTGTGTAACTTATTTGCGCCAAATATAGAATTGCCCAAAGTAAACGGTCAACGACCGTGGGCCTTGGAGTAGGAGTCGACACAGGCTCCGAACCAAGTAAATCGATTGCGTCTCT
This sequence comes from Boesenbergia rotunda, assembly GCA_024364735.1. Classification (NCBI taxonomy): domain Eukaryota; kingdom Viridiplantae; phylum Streptophyta; class Magnoliopsida; order Zingiberales; family Zingiberaceae; genus Boesenbergia; species Boesenbergia rotunda. The sequence goes on from JAGFNQ010008074.1 coordinate 1,233, forward strand.
GTGTCTTTTCGTTAATTTCCGTTGCGTACCTATTCTTATACGAATCCGAAAGTTTTCCGATATTCACCCCCCCTCTATCGGGCTTCTCGATCCAACAAGTGGTATCAGAGCGGGGAATTCAAACTTAGTGCAACCACCAGTTTGAAATAGTTTTTTTTCGGATTTTTTTTTCGAATTTAATTAATCTTTTTAATTATCTTTATCCCGCACTGCTAATCCAAGACCAAGTCTTGGGACACCTTTTTTGTAAAATTTCCTTTTACAGAACAAATGTCTATGCAAGAGGGATTCAGCACCGCTAGACCTCCACTCTTCAGTGGAGAAGACTTTTCCTACTGGAAAAGTCGCATGGAGGTCCACCTGAAAACTCAGGTGGACATGTGGATCATTATCCAGTCCGGTCTGGAGATCCCCCGAAATGCAGAAGGACTTCCACAAAGCTACTCGGAGTGGGACAACACTCTAAAGCGCAAGATAGAAGCCGACGCAAAAGCGACGCAAACCCTACAATGTGGGCTGACAAAGGAAGAACTGAACCGAGTGGGCCCCTTCAACAGTGCAAAAGAGCTATGGACAAAACTGATCGAGCTGCACGAAGGGACTTCGGACACCAGGATCAGCAAAAGGGATCTGCTACTGAATAAACTCTACACTATCAAGATGGCCGACAACGAAACAGTAGCCCAGCTCCACGCACGAATCCAGGAGGTAATGAACGGTCTTCACTCAATAGGTCACAAGGTTGAAAACCGTGACCTAATAAGGTATACTCTAAACGCCTTTCCTAGAAACACCTTGTGGGCATCTATGGTAGATGCATACAAGGTCTCTAGAGATCTTTCTAAAATAAAACTAGATGAATTATTTTCTGAACTAGAACTGCACGAACAGACTAACACCAATTCGGTCGAAAAAGGTATCGCTTTCATTGCAGGTAAAAATCTAAAGACAACGAAGAAGAAAACTGAACCTGAACCCCAGTCTGACACGGACTCAGAAGATGAAGAAGGAGATCAAACTAAACTGGTCCGGCTCGCTCGAAGCTACTACAAGGAGCTGAAGAACCGAACCAACAAACGAAAAACCGGCCGAAGAAAGGACGAACCAACTGAACCAACAAACAAGCCAAATGTGACCTGCTACGAGTGCAAGAAAAAGGGCCACTACAAGTCAGAGTGCCCTAACCTAAAGGAGACGAAAAAGCCGAGAAGAAAGAAGGCACTGCAAGCAACCTGGGACGAGTCTTCCTCAGAAGAAGAAGAAGAGGCACCCCAGTCCAACCTCCTAGCTCTGACCGCCTCAGATAAAGTCGAGACAGAATCAGAATCAGATCAAGAGGACGACGAGCTGACCTTCACAGAAGACGGAGAAATTAAGGTAACTGGTTTTAATAGATTACAGTTAACTGAATTGATTTCTTTTCTTTCTCGTGATTTGGCAAAAGCCAAACTCCGGGTCGAATCCCTCCGACAGGAAGTAAAACTCCTGAAAGAGGGAGCTGACTCTAAACCCTCAACCGAGAAGGTTCAGGAAGGAACTCCCACTCAAGTTGAAAAACTTGAAAAGGAAAACTCCTCCCTGAAAACTCAGGTTAAGGATCTTAGATCAGCCTTAGAACGATTCACTTCTGGTTCCAAAAATCTTGACATGATTCTTGGGAAACAGAAGTCCGTTCTAAATCGATCTGGACTTGGCTACCGAACCAAATCCCGACAAAGATCGTATTTGGCTGTACTGAATCAGTCCAGAGGCAAAACTCAGGCATGGGTACCTAAACTATGCCTGAACAAACCAACTGGATCAAATCAGTATTGGATCCCCAAGGACAAGATTCACATCTTGCCTAACCATCACCGTGGCTTTAGTCCAGGGGGAGCCAAACTGAAAATCATTTTTATTATTAGATAAACTTGTCGTTATTGATTTAAATTGATTGTTTGATTGTTTATTTAATTTCTGCAATAGACCATGCTTAGACTTAGGTTAGTTAAGGACTGAATAAACTTAGCTGAAATTTGACAACATAATATTGGGTAGAGGTGAGATGATAGTATGTTGGGGAAACCAATTCTAATAAGATCAAGTTCACTTGGTCTCTTTAGACTGGCGGAACTGGCCGAAGCTACCAATCCAAAACCCAAACTAGTTAGACCAGAAGTTTTTCAGAAATTGATTTTGAAAATGAAATTTCATTAAAAGGTTTTGTCAAGGAAAGGGTGGATGATCCCATAAGGCTTCGGCCAAAGAAGGCCTAGTGCCTCGCCAAGACCTGGAAGCCAATTTTTAAATTTTAAATTCAAATTAATTTTTGTTAAATTCGAATCTAACACAAAATTTCAGTTATTTATAGATTTAAACATAAATTTAATTGCTTTCAAAATTAATCAAACTTTTTCAAAATAACTTCTAATCTGTCTCACGAAACCTATAAGGTTAACGTGATTGAAAACCCTAAGATTTAAGTGAGACAGTAAAATTAAGACTCAAGTAATTTTTTTTGGATAATCTTGTATTTGTCAAACCTTGGTCAAACCATGGTCAACCTTGGTCAACACAGTCAACATGGTCAAACCACGGTCAACCTTGCCAAACTATGGTCAAAACAGTCAAAATCAATCCCAACCATGGTCAAATTGATTAAACCATAGTTAAACAATGACAAGACAAATTTTTGTCTCTACATACCCTTGAGCAGGGCGCCCGGGACCACACGGGCGCCCCCTGATAACCGCTTTTGTCGCATTACGGTTTCAAATACAATTTAAGTACTGAATTCCTCTAAACTAATGTAGCATAGAGTAACTCGAGTCGTCTCCCAACGAATGTAGTTGGTACAAGATAAATCTCAAGATCGTATTTTATTGCTTTTGGGTTTTGGGATATGAAACTGGGTTTTGGATTTAAGAGCTAGGACTACGAAATGAATAACAGAGCAAATATGAAACCTAATTCTAATTAAGGAAGGACAATGCAGATAAAGAAATCTAAATTAACCAGACTACAATTGCAATAAAGAAAGCGCAACTTGAAATAAAGCATTAAGAAACTAAACACAGAGCAAACTACAACATTGAAGAAATCTAATCTAATCCTAAATTAATTGCATTCAAATAAAATCATGTAATCTAAAGCAATAGGAAAAACAACTCAAAACCAGAGTTAAGCAACTAGGAACATCCCAATTGAAAGAAATTGTTCTAACAGGAATTTGACCAAACACCTCATATGCATGATTAAAATTGATTCAAGCAAGTGCAATTAGAATAGGAGAAGATCAATCCAATACAAACATTTTACGATCAAGCACATAACAATTCTTCAATTATCACTAACATTCAATTATCAACAAAATTAAATCAACCAAGCTGAGGAAGGCTGCTAGAAGTGGAACAGAGCTACCCAACTCGGCTGTGAAGAGAAAAAAAACTGCTGGAATGGAATTGAACATTGCTGAAAGGAAATCTGCAATGGAAAATCTGCTGCTATGGAGGAAGAATTGCTGCTGGAAATTGGAAGAACAAGCTGTGAAGACCTCTGAAAAGAGTGGCTGCCGGATCTAATGAAGATGAATTGCGGGGAATTGAAACTATGAAGATGAAAAGAGTAGCTGCCGAATCTGACGAAGCTGGATGAAGAAGTAATCCGGCCAGCTAAGGTTGGAACCCCTAACCCTAGCTGTGGTCGGCGGCGTGGATGGCATTGATCGGATCGAGCCGGGAACCCCTCAAACTACAATCGATCAAGCTCTGGTCGGCTAGGGCACGAACCCGCTACCCTAGCTTGCTGCGGCAATGAAATGGTGGAGACGCCGGTGGAGGTGGATGAATGAGTCGGGAACCCCTCAACTCAGTTGATCGAAGCTCCGGCGACTAGGGCACGAACCCGCTACCCTAGCTACGGCGACGATGAAGATGGAGGAGAAGAAGATCGCCGCGAGCCCTGCGTGTGGAGTCGATGCCCTAGCCTTCGCGCGATCTCCCCTTTTTGTTCTCTTTGCTTCAACGTTTTGATTCGGCTCAGCCAACTTCAGCTCTCGTTTGATTCAGCCAAGCCACAACTCGAGTTCAGTCCAGTAGCCAAGCCACTTGAGTTCAGCCCTCTGGTTCGGTCCAGCTTGGTTCAGTCCAGCCAGCTTCCACAGCTCAGCTTGAGTTCAGCCCAGTTCTGTGGGTCGACCCAGTTAGCCAAGCCAGCAGTTGGTTCAGCCAACCCAGCCAGATTTCACAGCATCAGAGGAAATTAACAACGGACGGCTGAGATCAATTTGGCTTCATCCAACGGTCGAATTTCTTCAGATCTGAACCAAACTCCACAGATCTCAATCAATGGTCCTGATCTACCTGTTTCCAGCTCGGATTAACCAGATCAGTGGCGGATGGTCCAGATCTTCCCTTTTCTTGAATGGATGGTCTAGAACATCTTGAGCTCGATCCAACGGTCAGATCATTTCTGATTTGGCTGAAATTTTCAGATCTTGATCTCTGATCATGATTGATTCTATCTTGGACTCGGATCGACCAAAAGTTGACCAATGGCTCAGATCTAGCCGTTCTCTGGAATGGACGACTCCTATTAATCCGCTGCTTGATCCCTTTAATCTGGATCCAATCCTGACTCAAGTCTGACCCAATTTGATCTAGGTCCATGATCAATTGAAGCCTACAAAATGATATTCAAATTTAGTGCCAAATATACAAAGATTAGAATTAAAAGCCAAAATGAAGGGAATACATGAAACATAATAAAATTGTAAACTTAAGCATATAAAATGTGGATCAAACATGGATTTTAGAGCCGAAAATAATCAACAAAATGATGGTTATCAAACTCCCCACACTTATTCTTGCACGTCTCGGGCAAGTAAACAAAACTAAAAGAAAAACAACATATCTCCCAAATATTACATCCCCTATCAATACTTTAAGAAATAATAAAAGAAAGTTACTTAGGATCATCAAGTCTCAAGCATCCATGTATTTATGGTTCCAAATCTCACATAAGTCAAAAGTATGGTAATTTCATCAACTTGAATAAACTAAGCATGACAAAAACCTCACAAGATAGATATATGCACTGATGCTCACAAAATAACAAATATGAAAGTGGAGTTCTCTCAAAACATTCATGACATTGCACTACCATATGCTTGCTTATCTTCTACTTCTCCACTACTATAACATAAGTACACAAATCAAGAGGGCTTTTCAATGAATAATAATGAAACCAAGTGCTACAAGAAACAAGAATGGTAGATAACAAAGAAGATCATAGAGAGCATGAAAGAAGATAAAAGAGAAGATGAGAGCATTGGGGTAATTAACATGATGTATACAATCAAACAATAGTCCAAAGTAAATAACTCAATCAAACCTCCAACACTCAAAATTCTCCTTTCACATTCTCAATGCACTATACATCAACCATTTACAACATCTCTCAAAGTGCATGTAGGGATCAACATAACTCTTGAATTTCTCTAAACAATAATATCAAAAGAGTACACATCAAGAAAATATTCCTTTTTTTTCATCACTAATACAACTCGAATGCTTGAGGAATTTTTTTTTTCACATAAAGAGATTTTTTTTCACTTTTTTTTTTGCATCTTTATTATTATTTTTTTCTATCTCTCTTTTTTTTCCACATAGAGAGATTTTCTTTTTCTTTTTCTTTTTTTCAAAGAGAGATTTTTTTTTTCTTTTCACATAAGCATTCGTCCATATATACTTGTCTCCCCCCCCCCCCACACACACACTTAAAATTTGACCGTCTCGGGCAAGATAGTAAAGCATGATAACATCTAAAACTCACAATAATAGAGGCTAATAATAGAGAAATAAAAATGTAACTCATCATGCAATCACCTTATGCTCTCATCGCATACTCCAAGGAAGAATAAAATAATAAAGATATGGCAGTGAAAATGTAATGACAATGAAAAGATCTGATAAAGTAGATACAATGAAATATGAAAGCAATAGGTGAAATGCCCAGTAGTGACAATAACAAAGGAGAGGAAAACTAAAAGTTCACAAGAAAGATTGCCTCCATCATATTCATGTAAGCTTATGCTATTGTAATTTCAAAAAGAATCAAAGCAAGTTCTAGAGTGTCAAGTATCACAAATGCTATCACACATAAGAGGATTAAGGATAGGCATGACAACATCCTCACTAGGTGAACAATAAAACTGTCATGCTTAATCTAACAAGATAGAGTCTATCACCACAACAAATGACTAAATGCAATTAATATCCCCAAGCATACCAAGGAAACCAAAACTCAATAATCAGACTTAACTATCTTTTATGATTCTCAAAGCATAATAAAGGAACATGTAAGGAGATACAACTCGAAATCAACCAAGATTTATTCAAAGCCAAACAAAATGCAAAATGAGGAAACAAAGTATAAATGCAAAGTATAAAAGTAAACAAACATGCGAGTATAACATAAAGAAAAACAAGAAAAGTAAAGTAAAGGAACAAACTCCCAAAATATACTGTCACGAATGTGGGTCCATCAAGTTTAAATATAAATGAATACTGGAAACCCTTTTACAATCAAAAGTATGAAAATGTAATATAGGGGCCACAGGTCGTAATTTTCTCGGGGCTAGTTGACGTTGTTTGATTCGAACTTGTATTTAGGTGTCGTTTGTGAATTGTGGGTTTCAAATGTGATTGGGTTTTGGTTTACTTGGACGTGGAAAAACAAGAGAAAGGAAGAACTTAACTATTGAACTTGAACTAGGTAGATGCAGTCTACAACCCAACCAATAAGGAAATTAAATCTAACCACTCAAATGCAATGCAAGCAAGCTGTGAATGTTTACAATTTTGATTTGCAAGCAGGACCAACGACTGCAAAAATGAATTCTCATTCAAAACCAAACCTCCACTTGGTACAAAGGCAACAATAAAAATTAGGCAAATTGATACACGGTTAGTTCCAAAGCCTTACTTGATACAAAGTTGTCAAATTGAAGCACTTGGCACGCAAAGGAGAGAAAACTGATGTATTGCAATTAATTCCAAATGAAACTCTATTAACTGATGCGAACCAATTGGAATTTAAGCTAGCTGTAATGTTCAAAAATTATCAACGGCAGAAATGAATGAAGGTATTTGGAATCAGCCAAATGCAATTGGAAACAGAAATCTTATGCAGAAATTTCAGCAATGAATTTGATGTAAAACCAAACATTATGGCTAATATCTAATCTCCAATCTAAAGACATGGAGATTTCAGATCTACAATTCAGAATGGCTAAGCTGTAATTGATACAACACGAGGTGATGTGCAGAAATAAAAAGATGCAGAATTGAACTAAGTGCAGAAATGCTTGAATGCAGAGTTGAAATCACTAAACTTGATTCTATGAATGCGGGAATGCAGAAAAGGATCATCAGATCAATTACAACAAAGTTTCAAGGCAGCTAAAAGAAGATCTAACAGCTACTTGAGACAAAATTCAATTGCTGAAGGAGTGGACTGATACGCAGAATTGGAAATGCAGAAAATCTGATACGCAGCTAACAAAAATGATACGCAAGACAAAAACAAGAAATAAACTGAAATTAAATGCAATCTATCACTACACAAGTTCCTAAACTACTAAACTTGAAAACTTGAATCCTAATTAAGCAGAAACCAATCTGAAAACGAAATTACAGCAGCTAACACATATTCAGAAATAGAAAATTCAATTGCAGAAACGAAATTACAGCTAAAACAGTTAAATTAACTATGGTAAACTAATCCTCGATCCTTCTCTAGCTCGAATCCTCCTTGTTCGTCACGCAAGTGTGAGCCTCGAACCCGCAAGCTCAGCAAGTCGACGGAAAACGACATCTGCGATTCAAAATCAGCTCACATATGCTCAAATCCGAAACCCATCCAATTCCTTCAACTCAGCTGCGATGATGGATTGGAATTGATCCGAGCACTCCAGGGAACCCCTCTGAACTGCTCAGATGATGAAATGATGCGCAGCCGATGTTGACGAAACCAAACGGCAGAGCTCCGGAGACCTCACAAAAGCTCTGTTCTTGGGCAATTGAGAGCTGAAAATTCACCGAGGAGCCTTCCCAATGACCTAAGATTCGATCTAAACAAGAAATGAGGGGTCGCGCCCCTTTGGATTGGAGAAATCTACTGAAGAAAACTAAGAACAACTGAAGGAAAGGTTTGCGGCGAAGAAGACGCGACGAGGAAAGCTGCGGGCGCATTTCTGATTAAATAGAAACAAATGGACGGCTCAGATTGCTTTGATGAAATCCAACGGTAGATCTTGCTCTGATTTGAGCCAAACTTTTATGATGATGATCTGAGGTCAGGATCTGCCTTGTGGTAGCTCGGATCCTCCAGATATGCAACGGATGGTCCAGATCAACTCTATCTGTGAATGGACGCTCTAGAGCCCTCCTTGCTTGATCCAACGGTTGATTTAGCTCTGATTGGGATGAAACCTTCAGATCTTGATCATAGAGCTTGATCAACCATAACCCTAGCTCGGATTGCTTCAGATCGTCCCGGATGGCTCAGATCTTGCCGCTCTTGAATCGGACGGCCCGGATCAATTGTAAGCTTGATAATTCGATCCGGTTCACATCCGACTCAAGTTTGACCCAGTATGCCCTAGGTTCAGGGTCCTTTCATGCCTACAAAAATATATCAGAAAATTAGTGGCCAAATAATCCAAAAATTGTGTAATTTTGCAATTAAGTCCAAAATAAGATAAAGTTCCAAAACCTAGGGTAAAATCATAATTGAGCAATAAAAACATGGATCAAACATGGATTTTAGCAATTAAAATAATCAATAAAATGGTGCTTATCAACTCCCCCACACTTAACCTTGAGCGTCTCGCGAAACTACTAAATAAGTATCCCCTAGATTTTCTTAAGCATAATTAGAAACAAATGAAAAGAAATTACCTAGGGTTGTCAATTCTCAAAAATCTAAGCTCTATGGATTAGTATCTTGTCCTTAAATCAACAACTTAGCCTTTTCAACAATCATGAGTCATTGAGATGAATTTAAATCACTAGCCTTTCAAGGGAGGTTTTGGTGGCTCTCTCCTTAAATTCTAACTTGATGATGGAAGTGGAGCTCACTCTTACACACATGTTTCTTGCACTACCATAGGCTTGCTTATTATCTACTCTCCACCATTATTCATGATTAGGATCAACAACTATAAAAACAAAGGAAAACATGAAAAATGGTGAGAAATGAAATAAAGACTAAGAAAATAGAAAATTTTGATGGAGTGGAAGACTTGGTTGTTTAAAAATGTTTCCAATGTGCCTTGCCCCTCTTATCAGTCCTCTAGTGATATCAAAAGTGTGGTGGAGTAAATCTTGAGTAAATTCCTTTGACTTGGATGAAAAACCTTTCTTTGACTTCAATGTGCCAACTATTCCCTAATGCGTGCCAATTTTTTCTTTCATCTTCTTTCATCAAATCTTTTTCTTTCTCTTTCTTTCTCTCTAGTGGAGCTCAGAATGTATTGATACAAGGCTGTAATTTGGATGAGAAAACTCCAATGAATTCAAGGTGCCGAAACTCCAAATGTATGTGCCATTTTTCTTCTCCTTTGTTTCTATCTTCTTTTCTTTCTCTGCTTTTATGGTCAGCTGCCACTTCTATTCTTGGTTTCCATTTTGCTCAATCTTATTGTGCTCATGCTTCCCAAATCTTTGTTTAGAACTTGCCTCCACTCAAACCTGCCGTGAGCTTCAAATGCATGCTCTAGGGAAACCAATTCATCCCTTAGTTGAGAAAAACTGCATTCTTCTCATTTCTTTTTATCTTGCCGAATGATCAACAGCCCTTCACAGAATGTTTACAGCACTTTGCAGCTTGTTTTGACTTCAGCTTGTATCATTTATCAGCTCCAAGATGCACCACTCGGCAGCAATTTTCTGCACTTCACAGAAATTTCTTCTGTTCTCTGTTTTCGGCACAATTCCTTTGTTTCTGCTCAGATTTCCTGAATTTTCTCTTGGCACAGCAGTTGTATCATTTCAGCAGCTCAAAATTGAAGTATCTCAGCTTCAATTCAGATTGTATCCAGCTGGAATTCAGCTTGTGTTCAGCTGGAATTCAGCTTGTTTCATTTCAGTAATCTGCACAGAATTAGACTTTTCTTCCTCAGTTTTTGGCACAGATTTACTCTGCATTGATCTCAGATTTTTCCAGCTGAAGTTCTTCATACATCAGCTCTGAAATTCAGCTTCAATTCAGCATTTGGCAGCAATTTAAATTCCAGAATTTTGGATTTCGGCCATGGCACAATTGTCTTCAAATGTGATACACTGATTTTTTTTTCTTTTTGGCATGACATAGATTTTCAAATTTTTCCATTGATTACCACTTGAATCTTCAAAGTGTAGTAAAGAATCTAAATCTCCAATTGCTTCCACCTCTCTTGCTCATTCTTGGCACCAAACTCACTCACTTGGCACATGAAAATTTTTTTCCGAGTTGAAATGCATCCAAAACTTTAGTCACTCCCCCACACTTAAATCTTTGTCCGTCTCGGGCAAAATATCATTAGAAACATATCAAACACAAGTCCAAAGAAAAGTGAAGGTAAGAGAAGGAAATAAGTAAGGACAAATAGGATAAACATGATTATTGCTAAAAATTGATGTGGAAAGGAAAACAAATGGATTAGCCTCTATAGATGTGATCCAATCATTGAAATATGATTTTGAAAGAACCTAAGCAAGTTCTAGAGTACAATAACATAGGTGTGTCACAAAAATAAGGCTGAGTCTCACTAGGTCAAAATAATTCATCCCAAGTCCTCAATTAAGAATCCAAAACTAAATAGTACTCAAGCATCCAAGATTTCATCCATTAGCTCAAACCCTAAGTTTTAACAACCAAATTTAATTTATTTTCAAAAGACTCTAAAATGCTATGGAGATAACCTAGAGGGATACTTTTATTTCTACTCATGCAAGAAAAAGTGACAAAAGAAATAACATGCATTTATTTACAAGGACTCAGTTCAAAGGAAAATTCTAATTCTAGGAAGCATGAAAATGAAAATGAAATAAAAGAAAATACAAGAAAAATCAAACTCCCTTTTATTCTGGTGGACGGAGTCGATCCAAAAGTAGCCTCCATCGTGGTAGTGGAGGTGTCTGGGTCGCTGGGAGATTTGGAACTCCCCCACACTTAAACTTCACAAAAATTTGCTCTGGTGGCCTCAGGCGATTCAGGTACAAGAGCCATTCAAGGGGTGGAGTGCTTTTAATTAAAGTAAGATCATCTCCTCCTTCTTGATGCCCTTCAGAAGTCCTTCCAGGAGGCTGAAGTCTGTTCAGTTGGAGCACCCACTCCTGAAGTCTTCTGGACCCTGCAAAACAATGTAATACCTCTCTCAAGCGTTCAGGGTCAGAAAAAATGATATAAGTTCAGTCTCTGCATGTAATGAATCCAAAACTGCATCATATTCAATTAAATCAATTCTTGGTGCCTCAATAAAATTTTCCAAATTATTTCCTACCAAATTTGCATCCAGAGGCTCATCACAAATAAAGATATCAATTTCTAGCTCATCAATAGAAATTTCACAATTATTTTCAATCAAGGGTGTATCAAGCAATGTATCACAGCCAATCAAATCAATATCAGGTATTTCCAAAAGTTTTTCACATTCATTTTCAGCATAAGACATAACAAGAGATTCATCAAAATAAATAACATCCATTTCAGGCACTTCTAAAAAATTTTCACTATCCATATCCACAAAAGATGTATCAAAAGATTCATCATAGAAAACAACATCAATTATGGGTGCCTCTATTGGATTTTCACAAATAATTTCTACACAAGGTATATCAATAAACTCATCAGAATCAATAAAATCAGCACTAGGTACCTCACTGCATTTTTCTGAAGAAAGGGGAGAAATACTTACCTGAGCGTGCTGGATAATACCTGAAGGTTCTATAATAGTGGATGTATCTGTGGTCTCCTCCTGGTCATGTACATGCTCCTCTTCAGCCTCAGGCTCTGGTCGACAATCAACTGGTGATCCTTGGGTGCTTGCTTCCACCATGCAAGTCCCTACACTTTCTGGTTCATCTTCTGACTGTGGTGGTCCCTGGGGCTTAGTGCAATCCCCTACACCTATGGAATCATCCTCTATGCAAGTTTCTCCTGTAATATCTGCAGCAACAGTATTAGAAAAATTAGGACCATCAATAATGCTAACATCAGAAAATAAAAGTCTAGAATGGTCCTGTGGAGCTTCAGTTTCTTCTTCTGGAGCTGAAAAATTTGAAAATGAATTTTGAGTAGAAATCTCCGGAGGGATGCATGCTGTAGGTGCCCAATATTTGATGAGTACGTCATCTTCTTCTTCTATCAAATTTGCAAGATTACTTGAAGAAGGACTTGGCCATGCGCTAGGGTCACCTTAAACTGATATAAAACCAACTCCGGGGGATTGTTCTGATTTTTGGGCTTGCCTTTGTTTCTCTTATTGTTGATATAGTAAAACTTGTTGAACTATCTCCTCCAACCTTTGTTGTTGCATATTTCCTGCACTAGAATTCCCATAACCTCCTTGATTAGCAAAGCTCCATGATTGATTTTGAAAGGATGAAGTAGGGTGAAATGGTTGAGCTTGCTAAGATCCTTGAAAACATGACTGTTGGGGCTGATTAAAGAACTGATTAGAGGGCTGATATGCTGAAAAATTTTGCTGGGAAATGCAGCCTTGAAAGTTCTGAGTTTGAGCTGAAAAATTAGGTGGCGAGGGCTGAAAATTCTGCCCTTGAAACCCCTGATCGTAGGGCTGGAAATTTTGATTCAAGAGCTGTGTTGGCTGAAAGTTTTGTTGGTTTTGAGCTGGAAAAACTGGAAATGATTGCAAGCCTTGCTGCCCTTGATTATATTGCTGAAATTGAGGTTCGAAATGCTGAAATGGTTGCTGAAAATTGGGCTGAAATTGCTGAAATGATGGCTGCCCAATCTGATAATTCTGGAATAATGGCTGAATTGGTTGAAAATCCGGCTGAAATTGTTGAAATTGCGGTTGAAATTGTTGTGGTGGCTGTTGAAGTTGCTGTGGTGGCTCGAATTGCTGTAAATGTGACTGAAAAAACTGATTGGGTCGTTGAAAATTCGAATGTGATTGCTGAAATTGTGGACACGGCTGCTGGTAAGTAGATGAATCACTGTTGGGTGTTAGTTGGGAGTCCAACTCCTTAACCCTACTCTTCAACTCCACCAATGCCTCTTTTATCTCTGTCCAGAACTCTGGTGACCACATTTTGATCTTGCAACCCTGTCACAAAACAAACAAGAAAAATGGCAGCAACCGTATACAAATAATAAAGCAATAGAAAATAGAACCCAATGATATATCAAGAAGTATACAAGCAAAAATCAAACAAATCAACTAGTTGCTTCCCCGGCAACGGCGCCAAAAATTTGACGGGCCCAAAATATACTGTCACGAATGTGGGTACATCAAATTTAAATATAAATGAATACTGGAAACCCTTTTACAATCAAAAGTATGAAAATGTAATATAGGGGCCACAGGTCGTATTTTTCTCGGGGCTAGTTGACGTTGTTTGATTCGAACTTGTATTTAGGTGTCGTTTGTGAATTGTGGGTTTCAAATGTGATTGGGTTTTGGTTTACTTGGACGTGGAAAAACAAGAGAAAGGAAGAACTTAACTATTGAACTTGAACTAGGTAGATGCAGTCTACAACCCAACCAATAAGGAAATTAAATCTAACCACTCAAATGCAATGCAAGCAAGCTGTGAATGTTTACAATTTTGATTTGCAAGCAGGACCAACGACTGCAAAAATGAATTCTCATTCAAAACCAAACCTCCACTTGGTACAAAGGCAACAATAAAAATTAGGCAAATTGATACACGGTTAGTTCCAAAGCCTTACTTGATACAAAGTTGTCAAATTGAAGCACTTGGCACGCAAAGGAGAGAAAACTGATGTATTGCAATTAATTCCAAATGAAACTCTATTAATTGATGCGAACCAATTGGAATTTAAGCTAGCTGTAATGTTCAGAAATTATCAACAGCAGAAATGAATGAAGGTATTTGGAATCAGCCAAATGCAATTGGAAACAGAAATCTTATGCAGAAATTTCAGCAATGAATTTGATGTAAAACCAAACATTATGGCTGATATCTAATCTCCAATCTAAAGACATGGAGATTTCAGATCTACAATTCAGAATGGCTAAGCTGTAATTGATACAACACGAGGTGATGTGCAGAAATAAAAAGATGTAGAATTGAACTAAGTGCAGAAATGCTTGAATGCAGAGTTGAAATCACTAAACTTGATTCTATGAATGCGGGAATGCAGAAAAGGATCATCAGATCAAATACAACAAAGTTTCAAGGCAGCTAAAAGAAGATCTAACAGCTACTTGAGACAAAATTCAATTGCTGAAGGAGTGGACTGATACGCAGAATTGGAAATGCAGAAAATCTGATACACAGCTAACAAAAATGATACGCAAGACAAAAACAAGAAATAAACTGAAATTAAATGCAATCTATCACTACACAAGTTCCTAAACTACTAAACTTGAAAACTTGAATCCTAATTAAGCAGAAACCAATCTAAAAACGAAATTACAGCAGCTAACACATATTCAGAAACAGAAAATTCAATTGCAGAAACGAAATTATAGCTAAAACAGGTAAATTAACTATGGTAAACTAATCCTCGATCCTTCTCTAGCTCGAATCCTCCTTGTTCGTCACGCAAGTGTGAGCCTCGAACCCGCAAGCTCAGCAAGTCGACGGAAAACGGCATCTGCGATTCAAAATCAGCTCACATATGCTCAAATCCGAAACCCATCCAATTCCAGCAACTCAGCTGCGATGATGGATTGGAATTGATCCGAGCACTCCAGGGAACCCCTCTGAACTGCTCAGATGATGAAATGATGCGCAGCCGATGTTGACGAAACCAAACGGCAGAGCTCCGGAGACCTCACAAAAGCTCTGTTCTTGGGCAATTGAGAGCTGGAAATTCACCGAGGAGCCTTCCCAATGACCTAAGATTCGATCTAAACAAGAAATGAGGGGTCGCGCCCCTTTGGATAGGAGAAATCTACTGAAGAAAACTAAGAACAGCTGAAGGAAAGGTTTGCGGCGAAGAAGACGCGATGAGGAAAGCTGCGGGCGCATTTCTGATTAAATAGAAACAAATGGACGGCTCAGATTGCTTTGATGAAATCCAACGGTAGATCTTGCTCTGATTTGAGCCAAACTTTTATGATGATGATCTGAGGTCAGGATCTGCCTTGTGGTAGCTCAGATCCTCCAGATATGCAATGGATGGTCCAGATCAACTCTATCTGTGAATGGACGCTCTAGAGCCCTCCTTGCTTGATCCAACGGTTGATTTAGCTCTGATTGGGATGAAACCTTCAGATCTTGATCATAGAGCTTGATCAACTATAACCCTAGCTCAGATTGCTTCAGATCGTCCCGGATGGCTCAGATCTAGCCGCTCTTGAATCGGACGACCCGGATCAATTGTAAGCTTGATAATTCGATCCGGTTCACATCCGACTCAAGTTTGACCCAGTATGCCCTAGGTCTAGGGTCCTTTCATGCCTACAAAATTATATCAGAAAATTAGTGGCCAAATAATCCAAAAATTGTGTAATTTTGCAATTAAGTCCAAAATAAGATAAAGTTCCAAAACCTAGGGTAAAATCATAATTGAGCAATAAAAACATGGATCAAACATGGATTTTAGCAATTAAAATAATCAATAAAATGGTGCTTATCACCCCCCCCTTCACTTTTTCGTTCCTCGAGACAGAAAAGCTGTCTTGCCCTTGACCAGGGCGCCCGAAACCACGCGGGCGCCCCCATCACCTCCATTGCAGTCAAACCTGCAAAGCAGCCTGTTGAGGGCGCCCGGACTGTCCCGGGCGCCCCCAACCAGTCCTTTAAACTGCCTTTGGCAGCAGCCCTGACCAGGGCGCCCGGAAGCTCCCGGGCGCCCCCATAAAATTGCCTATAAAAGGCATCTGAAACTCCTTCACTTCCCACACCAAAACCAACCTTCTTCTCCACTTCTTACTCTTCAAGAATACCTTGCAAGTCCTCTCTCTCAACTATGCCTCCTCGAGCCGTCCGGTATGATTAGTAATTTTATTGCATTTAAATTTATTCCATGCAATATCTTTATTCATTCTTTAAACTCTCTTAACTTAGAAGACGCCGACCAAATCCGGCCAACCCCGGTGCCCAACCTAGTCCCGACCCTAGATTTCCTAATCTAGAGTTATGTAATAGGTTCGCACAAACAATCTACAAGCCTATTAAAATGAGTTATCTCAATAAGCACTTTTTTACCCAATCATGCCCTGTCACCATGAACATCATCAATTTCTATCAATTGGACAATCTTGTCTTCTGCACACATACCATAAATGAAACCCTATGTGCAGAGTTTTACAACAACATAATTCAACAAGATAATCTTATGTTTCACACCACTGTCCAAGGGATTCCTTTGACTATAACCCCGACTTTGTTGAACCGATTCCTAGGACTACGACCCTCTCAGTCCACATTCTGCTGTTATCCTCCTAGAAACCCCCCATTTGACCCTCCCTACTCAGAGATTACCCTAGATACCATACACTCCTATTTCTTTCGGGCAGACCTCCCAGCAAATAGACGCTTCCAAGCTGTTGAACTTCAGGCCCAGAACTATGCCTTGTATAGAGTACTAGTCCGCTGTATCCTACCACTCTCCACCAAAGACCTAGGGACTATGCGACCCTTTCATGCTTTTCTTCTTTATGCCCTAGTTCATCACCTTGACCTAGACATTGGACTCCATATGTTTCATACCATTCTGCATGCGTCCAGTGTCACGACCCAGGGACATGTGCGCACACCATATTGCCACATCATCACATCCCTCCTTCATCACCACGGTCGGGACATTACCGTTGGTGAAATTTCCGCTATGACCGACTTTGACGAAATAGGATTTAGGAACTTTTCCTTAGCGGGTCTAGAGGTGTCGGCTACCGGGGTTCTTAGTTGGAGACGACAGCAGGCCGGAGCACCAGTCGACTCAGACGAGGAGATTGAAGTCGACGTTGGAGATGTAGCTGCAGCAGCCCGAGCACACATCAACGAGCCCGCTCCACCGACACTCTACGAGAGAGTGACCCGTATGGAAACACAGATCCAAAGCCTCCGAGAGGAAATTGAAGCCAATCATGCCGAAGACGTGGAGACAAATCGGGGCTACTACACCGAGTATATGAGCGCCCTTAGAGCTGAGCGGGAGGCCAGAGATGCACAGTATCTAGAGATGATGGCACGATTTGATGCATGGCAGCCTGGCCCGTCCGATCACCCCGGTCCTTCATCTTAGATTCACTTGGCATTGTACCTATTTGACTACCCCTACTCAGTAGGGTTGACTTGTGCTTGACTGTTGACTATGTTGAACATAGAGTACCTGCTTTTATTTTATGATGACTAGATTATGATTATTGGCTTCTTGTTAATTAGTTAGGATTGTGTTCAGTAGAATAGTTTAACTCAATTGTTTTTACTCTACTTGATTTCAAAAATAAGTTTTCTAAAATTTTCTATTTTTGAAAAACTGTTTTATTTAAATTTCAAAATCAGTTTTCATTTTCAACTTAGTTTTATTTCAAAAATCAATTTTAAAATCTTTTCGACTTAGTTTTATATTAATTTTAAAACTACCCCCTTCAAAACTAAGGCTTTTTCGAAAATGGACTTAGCCTAGGCTTTAACCCTAGAACTGCATGCACCTATAGACTTAGAAGCCAGCATCTCACAAGCACCTTAGGATACTTTTGATTGATAACCTAGAAAGGGTTGAGATGCTTAGGTCTTTGCCTCAATTCAAGATGCTTTAAGTCAGTGCATCTGCAGAAATTGGGGCACTAAATACAACTTATACAGCAATCAAGTTAAGTGTCAAGATTAGAAAATCTAACTTGAACAGAAACACTTAACTTGACTAACCCTAGCAAAAACTACTGTATATAACAGTTAGTAAGTAGCTAATTGGGTTAGACAGGCCCCTATAGACAAAAATTGATTGATTTAGTGAAAATCAAACTGGTTCAGTACAGCAAACTCTTATTTATTTCCTTTATCCATGCTATTCTTATTTGTTTTGATATATGGCAAAGGGGGAGAGATAGGAAAGGAGAGAGTAAAGTAAAATTTTCAAATTTTTTTAAAATTTTTTATACTCTATCCTTTATTCAAAAAAGGTTGCTTTCAAAAAGTTTTACTTATTCAAATTTTTTTTGAAAAATACTTAAGCTTTCAAAATTTTGCAAAGTACTCAAGCTTCAAAATTTTTTCAAGCTTTCAAATTTTGCTAAAGTACTCTAGCTTCAAAATTTTTTCAAGCTTTCAAATTTTGCAAAATACTCTAGCCTTTCCAAAGGTTTCTACTTAAGCTATTACTCTAAAGCTAAAGTTTTTCAAAATTGTTAAGTACTAAAGTGTTTCAAAAACTACTAAGCTAACATTTTGAGTACTTTAAAACTTAAGACTTTAAAAAATTTTCTGTAAGTACTCAAATTATGCTTTAAAAACTCTACTATGTACTTTTAAGTTACTTATAAGTACCTAAAACTTAAGTTTTCAAAGTACAAGTAAAGTCTTTAAAAAACCCTACGAATTTTTGAAAAATCTAGGGGGAGATTCCTTCCAGGGGGAGGGAATAAAACTTTTTTCATATGTTACTTAAACTTAACTTTTTGAACTAGGGTTGCCATAAATCAAAAAGGGGGAGATTGTTGGTGCAGAATGCACCTAAGTCAAACCTTTGTTTTGATAATGGCAACATAGGTCAAAAGTTAAGTCTTTCTTATTTTCTAACAAGTTAATCAAGTGTGCAGGAAAAGCCCTAGCGAAGGACTGCTAGGCACTGGCAAAGGAATGCCAGGAAAGAAAGTCCTAGCGAAGGACTGCTAGGCTCTAGGCGAAGGACAGTCTGGGACCGAAGCCCTAGCAAAGGACTGCTAGGCAACTGGCGAAGGACTGCCAGTTTACAAAACCTGACAAAGGACCGTCAGGCAAAAGTCCAACCAAAGGAACGGTTGGCATCAGGTAAATTCTCCCGAGAGGAGTAGGTGAGGACGCGTTCCCCGTCGAGGGAACAGTAGGCGTCGGTTCGACCTAGGGCTCCATTTTGGAGACCAAAGTCAGAACCAAGACAGCTAAGGCTGTATAAATCTAATAATTCATAATGTTATTATGTTTTGGACTAACCCTGGATGCAGGACCGAAGGAACGTGAGTCTGCAGCTCAGAGTGCCTCAAAGGAGTGAGGCAACTGCTGACCAGGGCGCCCGAAGTGTCCCGGGCGCCCCCAAGGTGAACACCAAACACACAATCAAAAAGTGCGCTTCGACAGTACAAGCTGCGGGCGCCCCCGTGCTTCCGGGCGCCCCCGCTGCTCTCGGGCGCCCCCATGCGCATACATCGAACCCGAACCCCTCGAAGCCAAGCAAAGCCAAAGGATAGAGTTTGACCCGGTCAATCCGGGCGCCCTGAGCGCTGCGGGCACCCTGGTCAAAGCGGATCCAGAGGATCAGACGCGACCGAGACTTTGGCGGATCGAAGGCCACGTGGGGGGCGCCCCCGACATCCCGGGCGCCCCCAGGCCCTATATAAGGGACCTTCGACCAAGGCTTCAGGACATCAATTCTTCCAACGCCTCAAAGTTCCTCTACGCTCGCGCCTTGCTCCGGAAACGCTTCACCTCGAGCCAACGACGTCCTGCTGCCCCGAAAGAGTCGACCTACTCTGGACGTCGGTAAAAAGAAGAGCGTATTTCTTTAATTAATATTTTATTGCACTTGATTTTGTAAATCATATTGTGTAACTTATTTGCGCCAAATATAGAATTGCCCAAAGTAAACGGTCAACGACCGTGGGCCTTGGAGTAGGAGTCGACACAGGTTCCGAACCAAGTAAATCGATTGCGTCTCTGTGTCTTTTCGTTAATTTTCGCTGCGTACCTATTCTTATACGAATCCGAAAGTTTTCCGATATTCACCCCCCCCTCTATCGGGCTTCTCGATCCAACACGTATCACAACTGTTGTGGATGATTCATACTCTAGAAGACTATGGATTAAGCTACAAAGGTGTGCAAGTGTTGTGTGACAACATTAGCACAATTAACCTAACAAAGAATCCAGTCCATCACTCTAGAACTAAGCATATTGAAGTGCGTCACCACTTCATTAGAGATCATGTTGCTAGAGGAGATATTGTACTCTCACATGTAGAGTCCAAATCAAACCTAGCTGACATTTTCACTAAACCACTCCCCGAGAATGAGTTTAGCTTTTTAAGAAGGGAGTTGGGAATGTGTCGCGCTTCATAGACATCAAAATGCATTCAAAACCCTTCATGATTATTTCTAATTATTGGGATACAATTGGGTAACTTAGGGGCATCTCACACAAACTATAAGGTTTATCAAAACGTTTTTGTTTGCTAGGTATGGGGTGAGATGCTATGATCAACTAAATTTCTCGAAATGTCATTGCATCCCTTGAGAAATTTGGTTGACGAGATAAAAATCACTTCGGTGACTAAGTATGGGGAAAACCAATGCATAACATATGTGTACTTGGCTCCATGATCATACTTGGACATTCCAATCAAGGAAACTTGATTGGAGACTTGAATTTGATACAAACTTGTTTGAATTTTAGTGGATGTTTGTTGATTGAGTTTGACTTCACTTGAGTGGAGCAAAGTGTTTGTAAACTCATAAGGACCTGTGATCCTGGTTCAGGAATCAATTTTACTCAAGAGATCACTTCCAAGATCGATAACTCTCATCAGATCTTGTCAGAAATCATTTGGAAGTCTAAAACTGAAAGTTTCATATCGTATCAGGAAAATTCAGGAAGCCTGATCGGTCACCGGACCGATCAGGAGTATGTCTGATCGGTCCCCGGACCGATCTGGAGCCCTCTGTGGTGATCGGTCCACAGATCGATCAGAGGGGTCATAGAACACTTCGCGAAAACTTAACCAAACATTCTTTGTAGGCCTGGATCGGTCCCCGGACCGATCTGGCACCCTGTGGTGATCGGTCCACAGACCGATCAGGGGGCTCACGGAAAAACCTCCAAACTTATTGTTCGCTTCCTGATCAATCAGCCGATCGATCAGGGGTCTGCCTGATCGGTCACCCGACCGATCAGGACCAGACCAGTCCGATCAGGCTGGAGCCTGATCAGTTTGGGCGCTCCCAGATCGAACGGTGATCCGTTCGATCACATTAAATTTCGGTTGGTGGACCGATCCACCAACCTATTAACTCTCCTGAAACCCCTCATTGCCGAACCCTAGCACCGAAACTCTCCTCTTGCGCGTGAGATCCCCCTCTTCCTTGTGCGTGACCTCCTCCTGCGTCCTCTCCTCCTTGCGCGTGAGTTCCACTTCTCCTCCTGTGTGAGAGTTCTTCTTCTTGCTGTTGGTGTTTTCAGCAAGTTTTCCCTGCGTTGCGATTCTCTCTTGCGCAAGTCTCTCACGCGCATGGATTCTCTCTTGCGCGTGCTTTCTCCAACCAACTCGCAAATGACACCTAAGTAAGCATTTCTGTCAGTTTTCCTTACAAATCAGTTCATAGATTATGTATTTGGGCTAACCATGGTCTTTCTTTTGGTGTTCTTCTGTTGTGTCGTGACTCTATGATTTTGTCGTGACCTCCCTTGTCTTGATCTAATATTTTACTGATTAAATCTCATCTCATCTGATCAATTCCTTGGTTTATGACTAATTTGTTCAATGTCTTATCTTATGTTCATTGATTGGGTCATTGATTATACCTTGTTTTGTCCAATTTGATCAAATCTTAATCTTGTGATCTTTTAATTTGTGTCATGATCAAATCTATTGCCATGATCAATTCTTCAAACCTTTAGAAAATCGTCCAAGGGAAAAGAACCAGTGGAGGGCAGCTCAAAGGGCAAAGACCCTTCATCATCTACACCTCCTTCAAGACCTCCACCACCTCCACATACCAGATTTCAAAATATTCATTATGCACTAGACTTTCAATGGCACACTTTCAAACTCATATCATGTCGGACTGTGGACCAAACCTTTATTTACGAACATTGTTCGACAGTACGGCAAATCATTGAACACTATGAACTTCAATCCATTCTTTTCATTGAGAGGCCAATCAAATTTGATTTGGTCTCTGAATTCTATAATAACATGGTCAGTGGAGAGGGCTCGGGATGGAGGACCCGTGTCGCCAGTATCGACCTTACTTTTGATCTATCGGCTTTCACTTCTTTCCTTGACTGTCGCCGATCAGATAATGACTTTTCTCTCTACCCCTATCTTCCAGACCCTCTACCGGTTCCCTTTGATGGAGTCACCCCTGACTCTATCCATGAGTACTTTTTCGATCATCCCAGGTCGAGGGATCTCGGTGAGGTTACCAGTCACTTTCCTACATTTGCTGCTCTCCGCCTTTCCCCCATAGATTATGTCTTGTTTAAGATTATCACTAACTGTCTCATCCCTACTACTACAAAGCACTTAGATGAAATTCATCCATTCCACTGCTTGATGCTCTACGGGATGCATCGACAGTTAGACTTTGACCCAGTGACTTCCGTCTATTTCTCCATCATTATCCACAGTCAAATGTATAATCAGACAGTTTACATGTTGTTTGGCCATATCATCACTGCCTGGCCGGAGTCGGTTGGTATTGATGTTTCACAGGGCAGCATTGTACCCATGGTTCGACAGGACTGTCGACTTGATCGTCGCATGTTGGCCCAGTCTGGGATTATTGTCGGATCACAGGGGCTGAGGTGGAAGGATCGACGGCGCGTGGGGGAGTTACCGGGAGCAGCCCCTGATCAGGAGTCGTCCACTGTTGCTGAGGATTACGATGAGTGGGATCCTGACCTTCGCTGGCAGGTTGCGGAGTTAGAGCGGACGATGCAGCGTGAGTTACATATTTCCGAGCTCTAGCAACAAGAGGTCAGCTCAGAGTTTCAGTCCTTCGATCGCCGACTAGACGCTCTAGCATCCGACGTTTCTGGGATCTGCTCACTGCAGGAGATGTGGTATGAGGAGTGGTACCATCATACGTTTCCTGGAGCTACGACCTCCAGCAGCACTCCACCAGGGGATGTTATATGTATTGATGATTCATCAGACGATGACCCCGCTGAGGGTTGATGCTATTTGACTGCTTGGATTGTATGACTTTCGGGCTATATGCCTATAACTTGACTTTGATGGTTTTTGTGTTGTATTTGCCTTGACTCTGATGCTTGATGATGCATCTGACACTATGCCTGCTTTTCATATTTGACTTACTATTTTATGCTTATTGATAGAATTTCTATTTTCCTGGTTATGCTGGATATGATTGTTCGTAAAATTACTATCATCATGTATGCCTTGTTATGCAATGCTATATTTATTGTTATTCCATGTTAATATGATCATATGATTGTTTTGCCATGTCTTATCTTTCTCATATGTGTTTCATATGTTTTCCAAATTTATATCAAATCCTTTGTTGTTTTGGGATACCCCTAGGGTTGAGGGGGAGTATGTTTAAACTTAACCACCCATTTACACCCTTTTCGGTGTTTGACAAAGGGGAAGAGTGTGGTTGGTTAAGTTTAGGATGATCATGTTGTAGGGGGAGGATCCTGATTCCCCTATGATTCTGAAATTTGAGAAAATTGACTTCGAATCCCTAAACCTAAAATCGGGTTGTCAAACAACAAAAAGGGGGAGATTGTTGATGCAGTCTGACCCTGATTGTTGTTTTGGTGTTGACACCGATTTTAGTTTAGGTTGATGATTATGATTATGATTAAGTCCTGGTCGTGGACTAGGCATACCTAGTGGGACTAGGTTTGATAAAATCCTAACCTGGAGGGTTAGGTGTGGAAAAGTCCTAACCTGGAGGGTTAGGTGTGGAAAAATCCTAGCTTGGAGGGCTAGGTGTGGAAAAATCCTAACCTGGAGGGTTAGGTGTGGAAAAGTCCTAACCTAGAGGGTTAGGTGTGGAAAAATCCTAGCTTGGAGGGCTAGGTGTGGAAAAGTCCTAGCTTAGAGGGCTAGGTGTGGAAAATCCTAACCTAGAGGGTTAGGTGTGGAAAACCCTGACTTGGAGGGTCAGGTCCTAGCCTGGAGGGCTAGGTTGGATGAAATCCGGTGAGTGAAGTCGGGTCCCGGTGAGTGAAGCCGGGTGACTGAAATCCCGGTGAGTGAAGTCGGGTCCCGGTGAGTGAAGCCGGGTGACCGAAATCCTGATGAGTAAAGCCGGGTCCCGGTGAGTGAAGCCGGGTGACTGAAACCCTGGTGAGTGAAGACAAGTCCTAGCTTGGAGGGCTAGGTTGAAGTTCCAGTGAGTGAAGCTGGGCATGGCACGAGTCAGAGATGGGTCGGAGGCTTGTTCTCATGACTTAGAGGAGATTTGACCTTGCCTGGATCGGTCTGGTGACCGATCAGGGAAGTTGGCACGGTGCTCCTTCGTGGATCGGTCTGGTGACCGATCCAGCGATGACCGATCGGACTGGTGACCGATCAGGGAGCACACAGTGAGGTTGGGAACCTGCTACTCAGGTCCTGATCGGTCTGGTCACCGATCAGGGAGCATGCAGTTCGCTCACTGCTTTGCTCCTGATTGGTCTGGTGACCGATCAGGGAGCATACAGTGGGTTTTGGTTCCCCTTACTGCTTGGCTCCTGATCGGTCTAGTGACCGATCAGGAACACTGTTCGGATCGTTCATGTGAACGATCAAGCGTCGGGAGTTTCTCACTATGATCGATCAGGACGGAGCCTGATCGGTCTGAGCATTCCCTAATCGGTCTGGTGACCGATCAGGAGGGTTGGACTGCGAAGCTAAGGGATCACCCTACAAAGGGGTGGATCGGTCTGGTGACCGATCCACAACCTGGGATCGGTCTGGTGACCGATCCACAACCTGGGATCGATCTGGTGATCGGTCCCGGAGAGTCCCAGAGAAATCACGATTCCTGATTGAGCGTTGGGGACTGATCAGGATGGAGCCTGATCGGTCTGAACCCACCCTGATCGGTTTGGTGACCGATCAGGAGGCTCTCTGATCGGTCCGGTGTCCGATCACTTTAATTCAAAATGCACTGTCAGACGCTCTGATCGCGTCTGAACGTATCTGATTCTCTGCGCTTAATCTCTGATACTTGATTTTCTACTTGATATGTTGTGCTAATGCTCTGATTAAGTGTGCAGGTGACAGGGATGGATTCAAACACTCAAGGAGAGTCAATGGAAGCCTTTCCTTGGAGCAGGTTTGTCCATTTGCCATCTCAGGTTGCAACGGCTGGAGCTGCTGACTGGAGCTTGGCTGAGGGAAGCTCAGGGAGTCCAGGGAGAGATCGATGGTAGCTGGCGTTGGCAGGTGAGCAGCTGGAGGCTGCAGTGAGCTGGTGACCTGGCGATAGTGGAGAAGACTTATGCTGCGTAGCAGAGAAGGGCTGTAGAGACTTCTCGCTAGAGCTTGCTGCGAACACTTCTTGCTGGGTGCTTGTGCTATCTGCTGTTCCATCATCTTGAGCAAGCAACTGTGATCCTTGAAGCAGCCTTCTGTTACTTGGGCACTTGGGAGAAGAGAAACAAGAAGCTTGAGCCCATCAGCGAGAAGACACGAAGAGGAGAGTCTTGCATGAGATCTGCGCTGGGTGGAGCTAAGAGAAGTTTGCTTGTGTTCTTGTGGTTCTAAGTGCTAAGTAAGATCCTTCTTGTGTTTCCTATACTTTATACTTCATCATCTTGAAACGCTGTGGAGAGGTTACTCCACCGAGAAGGAGGTTGCTTACTATCTGGATTTTCCGGGGCTTGATCTACCGACGATCAAGGGATCGCCCACCTTAATGGCACGCCAAGGAGTAGGGGCAAGTTATCCCCGAACCTTGTAAATCCTCTTGTTAGCGTTTTTGTGTTTTGTGCTTAGTTTAGGGTTTAGTTTTCTGCAACTCTATTTTTCTTGTACTTCCGCTGTGCTACTAACGTTTGAGGTGCAGAAAATTGAAAAGAGCTAAAGCTCAAGTGTCTGGCTACATCCCCCCTCTCTAGCCATCCAAGTTCCAACAGTAACGAGATCAAATCAGCCATTATCATTTATTAAAATTTAAATAAGTCATTTTAGGCACAAAACAAAACAAAAAATAAATCATATTTTTTATTATTTAAACCAAAATAGTTGTAAATGATAGAATAGAAACAAAAGGGAAATCAAAAAATGTATTTTTGTAAATACATATAAATAAAAGTAAAACTTAATGTCTATTAAGGAAGCGAAATGACAAAGATGTCTAACTCACTATTGCATAAATATAATAAAATCCTTTATTTCAATCGAACACAATATGGATGAATCCCTCAACATTTGAACTTAATTAAGCAAGGAGCATAGTAGCACAACCGAATCAATATGACAACGTTAGATGTAATTTCTCTTTCCCAATATCAATGTGCGAGAGAAGTACAAAAGAAGGGGAGCTATTAAGGGAAGAGGGGAACTCGAAAAAAGACTAATATTTTTTTATTTTGCATTGCATGGATAAAAAAATTCTAATTCATGTTCTTACTAATCAGAAGAGAAAACGTCACTAATAAAAACTAAATGTAATTAGAGAAGGCTAGGGTTGAAAGATATTGAAGAGGAATATATTAAATCTTACAAAATAACATACATAATAAAAATTAAATTTAAAATATTAAAAAGAGAACCCTTTATGACTCTAATCATTTGAACCATAATAAGTTTTTTATAAAATTTATAGTTTTGACTAAAAAATAATATACGTAAATTTTTTATCAAAACCTTATTCTTTTCCATTCTTTTAAAATATATAATAAAAATATATTTAATATATTAAAAATAATGGGTCTCAATAAAAATTGAGGCCTTAGAGGCATAGACCCTAAAGACGGGCCTGCTGACAACCTGTATGCTCTACCCTATTATATATCTAACATTGTATACTTGAATTAATCTTTTTCTATATCTATAGGATAAGTTTTAGCGGCGAATCTATCTTTTATAAATAAGGCATATAATTAGTCTTGTCTAATTACAAAATGCGGTGGAAAAAAAATTGAAATGGGGTCTTATAAAATGTGATGGATAGAATTTTAGATGGAAATAAGAGACTGCGATTAATATGGAAATAAGAGATAGGTGAAAGGTAAATGGGGAGCGGGATTTGAAGCAGCATGCATGCATGCGTGATCCAACGTTAAATTAAAAAAAAATAATAGGGAGAGTGAAAATGGGAAAATGAAAAGTATAGTGAATGACGTGATATTTTATATGTAGCGATTTTCGACGGGTTTATCATGTCCCCCAGGATATAGTTTGATTCGGAGTGGCAGTCAAAGGCTACCGATGATGTCTAAACGATAATTAAACATGTACATATAAAATACCACATTATTTACTATATTTTTTATTCTTTCATTTTCACTCTCTCTAGCTTAAATTAAAATAGATGACTTAGCAACTAAAGGTTTTATTAAAACTATGACTCATCTATTTTCAAAAAAAAAAAAAAAATAATAGAGATTGAATTCACAAAGAAATAATTTTTTCAGAGAATAAAATTCTTCCCACCTAAATAGATTATTAGGTTATTTATCATGATATATATTTTCTTCATTTCGTTATAGGACGGATAATGAATGACAATTGAGATGAGTAAATCATCTTTTAGGACATCTTCAATAGTTGGAACTATAGTTTGTAAAATCGCGATTCTGGATCGTAGGATCGTACGATCCTACGATCCTGGATCACAAATCGATCCAGAATCGTGCAGAATCATTTTTCGTAGCAAGATCGCAGCAGGATCGGTAGGATCGGACAGAATCGGACAGAATCGGAGCAGAATCGGAGCAGGATCGGTGAAAGCTTCAAGAGGTCATAATTTTTGACTCGGATTGAACCACGTGACCTATAATATATCAAATTGAAACTCGTTCAAAGATCTACATGTTAGTTTTAAGATTGAATCCCAAAAAATATTATTTAAAGTCTTTTCAGAAGCTCAGAAGATTATTAGTCTTTTTTATTATTATTATTTTTTATCTTTTACAGAGTTAGTGTTAGGGTTTTAGGATTATTTAAACATCTATTTAATTATTTTTAGTTAGTTTTTGATTAATAATATTATGTTATATCTTTTTCCTAAAATGATGTGTTTTTAGATGTCTATTATCTAATAGGTTGACAATTAAATTGGATCAGCTTGTAATCAATAGAATATTCTTGAAGTTGAACGTGATTATTATTATTATAGTGTTAATAAAAATTGTATATTCTTTCATTTTAAGGGTTTTTGTTAGGATCGTACGATTTTACGATCCGATCCTGACCGATCCGATCCTGACCCCAAATCGATCCTGTATAGGATCGCGATTCTACGAACATTGGTTGGAACTCTAAATATTTTTTAAGTAATTTTTAATATATTACATCTCATATATATATATATATATATATATATTACTTTCTTCATAATCAACCAACACTTTCTTACAAATCTCAAATCTTATTAACTATCGGCTCCACTCGTATAAATTTAAATTTTTACTACTTTTCTTAAATTAAAAATCTTAAATCTCATGTCCAAAATAATTTATTTTTTTAAAAAATTATTTGATTTCATAAATCTCTCCATTCATCTTACATTGAAAAGATCTTTATAAAAGTTCAAGGAGTGAATTAAATATGAACAGAGTACCTAACGAAATTTGACGTAAATGCACATAAAGTACCTTAATAAAATATTGTGTAAAATTTTAAAAACTCTTTTCATTTTTAAAACTATTTTTCGGAAAATATTATTTTATTTAACTAATTTAATTCATTAAAAAATTTTAAAAAAATTATATGTAAATGTTTAATGATATTTTGTGCTCCATAGCATAAAAAAGAAAGTTTTAAATAATATTTTGAGTGCTTGAATTAAACCATAATATTTTTGCATAACTCTTATAACTCCAACCATTCTTTCCCATTTTTTTTAAATTTAATGGAACACGTATTTTTTTTTTTGGTAACACATAAATTATTACCCCTGATTTAAATACTAAATCCCGGCGCATGACAAATTGAATATAACATCAATTATTTTTAAAAAGCCAAAAAAAATACAAAAGTCCTTATCAAGGTAGCATCCCTAATTATTAATTGGTCTAATTTTATTGTACAAAATTATTTTACATTATGATAATTTTAATTAAAACCATTTTGATTAAGTTGAAATAATTTTAACACAGTTAAAATATTTATTAAACGGTTTTAATTGATATTAAAATAGTTTAGTTGAAATTATTTTTAATAATTTTAGTTAAAGATTGCTATATTGAAAAATAAAATGAGTGATTTTTAAATAATTTTGTTAATATAATTCAATGCCAATGCCGCAAAACTAGAACGAAAGAAAGGACGTGGCGTCCTCAACGCTCGCCACGTGTGTTTCCACTTCTGGAATACAACCCACATTATTATTTATTTCCACCTCCATTTCTCTCTTTTCTCTACTTCTGCTTCTTCCATTCTGCTCCCATTCCTCATCTCGTTCTGCCCTTTCCTCCAGTTCCAGATCTTTTCCGATCTCCTTGCTTGCGATCTGATACCTTAGATCGAGTAGTCGGCATGGAGGTGGATTACCTAGAGGTGACCGATCGATCGATATGGTTATTCCATTTGTGATCTTTGCTAATCTATTGGATCTTGTTCTATTAAGCCCCGCTTCACCGATTTCACTCGTGCCGATCGATGGTTGACAGGAATTCAGCAAGAACTCGAGAGGTTTGAAGCTCTTCACGTGCAGATGGCTTCCCCTCTCCTCCTCGCCAAAAGCCCTCGTCTTCCTCTGTCACGGTTCTCGTCTCAGTAATCTTCGTTCTCATCTCGATATGGTGGGGAATGCAGTGGGTTTAATTTGAGAAAAGCTTCTTGTTTATTGAATGCTTGCCTTTCCCCGGCGCCTCATTTACTGCAACAATAGCCTTTTTACATAAGGCTGTTAATGGCTGTGGCATCCATGGAAGGTACGGAGACATTAATTACATGGTCTGCTTTGTAAAGTGTTACGAGATTAAAACGAAAAAATAATAATAAAAATAATAAAGAGCACATCAAATTTATGTGGAAAATCCTTGACAGAAAAAAATCACGGGCAGAAGAGGAAAAATCACTAAGAACGACGGAATACAAAGTCGTCAACTCTTATATTATAATAAAATAAAGAGAAGTAGAGAAAAAGAGAGGTAGAGAAAAGAAAGAAGTGATAACCAAATAACTTTTTTGATTAATTGATTCAACTTGTCTATGAAATATACAATTTATAGGGACCTTAAAATACTTAGTCAAATAAAAATTAATAACGAAACTGTTAATTAACAGATTTATAATGAATCTGTTAATTAACATATTAATAAGAAATATCTAATAAATATTAACGAATTAAACAGAATTCGGATCATTAAATTCTAACATAAAGGAAAATCACTTTTTTTTTATTATTACCTTTAGTCTGCGATCATCTTGATCTAGAAAACTCATTTTACTCTTTGATTTAAGAACCAGATTTGACTTGGTGGGTTTGGTAAGCTAAATAGTACAATCCTATGAGCCATGTCCAATTCTGTGTCTGTCTTTGAACTATTTTTAGGTATTTTGTGGTGAGAAAGTGAAACAAGATTAGTACGAAAAATGATAACAAAAATAATAGAGAACACATAAGATTTACGTGGAAAATCCTTGACGCGAAAAAAAATCACAGGCAAAGGAGAAAAAATCATTATGTGTTAGACATTTTATGTCGTGGACTAGCATAAATAATTTAGTTATAATTTTAATTATATTCAAGATTAATTAGATGCCAAATTAAATGGATATGATGTTATTTGGTTATTGTTGTTGGGCTTAGCTATAATGGGAAGGCTTGACCCATTTTTCTAATCTGTAGAGGCCCCTACTCCTTACCCTAATATAAAGTGGTCGTTGCCCCATTGATACGACATGGTTTTTTTTGTGATTGACAGGGTGATAGGAGGAGTTACTCTCTGCCGCTTGAATTCTCTCTTAGGAAATCATGGACTCAACGATGTCTTCTGTTCCAGGCAATTCTAGCACCTAATTGTATCTATCATTTGTCATATTTGGAATTGGATTTCGATTGCCGTCAAATATTGGGTTTCGATTGCCGTCAAATGGTATCAGAGCCAAGTTTCTAATTCTGATATGACAATGAATTTCCTGTTTAAATTAGGTGTTAAGGATTTATTTCGAATTCATTAATGCCTTCGTGGAGTATAAAATTTCATATCTACATCACATCATGTTAATGAATTGTTTAATTAAAACCGTAAGTGTCATGTTCCTGTTAATTTGTTTGTGCACGATCTCAGGCATGATGTTGAATTTGTTTCTGCATGATCTCAGGATGCATGCGCTTCGCTCAATGTTCAGCATTTAATTGAATAGAACTAGAACCCTTTTGGTAGAAAATTATAACATATATTACGATTGGTTTATTAGCTATCATGGATCTAGGTTTAAGTGAGGATGAGATTTTACTCTGCATTAAATTAAGAAGAAGAGCGGCAATTGCCTAAATACTAAAAGGGATGCATGAGCTTTGATTAAACCACACACTTATGGATCTTGCTCATGATGACATCTATTGAAGTTTTTTTTTTGGAACTTTGAACGGAAAAAAGAAAAAAAAGAAGATAAATTTTATTTATTTTCTGGAGATCAGAATTAAATATTATTCATTTTCTATTACATAAATTACTTTGGTGCTCTCCAAATTATGGTCTAAATTATTCTTTTTCTTGTGCATATTTTGATTGTTATGATATGTCATATTGCTATTGTAAAATTTTATGACATATTTCTGAGGTGTGCTAATTTTAGACCATTTGATACTATTTTGGATATTTTTATAGTAGTGCGCTCGCCTTCGCGGGACAGATTATGATAAAATACTATTATTGGAAAATTATTATTATTAATGTGGCGTTAGGAATTATTTTGATAATGCACTTACCCTATCGGTTTGTCTTTATTGATATAGTTCCTAATGATTGGTAATTATATTTTAAAGTTCTCAATATCCTCTCGATATTAGCTTTAAGAATATAATTATTTTCTGTGATATGGGAGTTATTTTATGCATTGTAATTCGTGACCCTTCGGCGGGATTGCTTTTGCATGAGATAATTTTATTGTGGTCATAAGCGCTATTTCTTTTGTTGGATATGCTTGATAACAAATCTCCTATTAATGTACAAATTCCAGCTTTGCCTATGAGTATGAACTCTTTACCAAAGTTGAATGAAACTAATTATGAGGACTGGGTTGACTCTGTTAAGTTGTTCCTTGCTATTTCTAACGTTGATGCTGCCCTTACTGAGAATGAGCCTGAAGTTCCCACACCTGAGTCTTCCGCTGCTGTTATAACAAAACATGATAAGTGGGCTTATTCTAATAAAGTGTGTCTGATGACTATGAAGTTCACTATGGACAAGACCATTAAAGATAATGTTCCTGAGACAAACAGTGCTAAAGAGTTTCTTGTGTCTGTGGGCAAGAAATTTAAGAAATTTGACAAGACAGAAAAAGCCTCCTATCTTTCATTGCTGACAAAAATAGATATGATGGTGTATCGGGTGTGCGCGAGCATGACATGAAGCTCACCAATTGGTACAACAAGTTGAAATCCATGAAAGTGGAATTGGGAAGTGATTTTTTGGTCTGCAAGTATTAGACTCTCTTCCTTTTGAATTTGATGTTCTTAAAACTTCCTATAATGCACAAAAGGAGGAGTGGTCTATTGATCAGCTTGTAGCCATTTTTAGTCAGGAGGAGCAAGATATGAGAAAGGGTAAGGGATAAGTTGTTCAATTGGTTTCTCATAAGAGTCATGAGCAAAAGATGAAATATTTTAAGGAGAAGAATAACAAGCTTCAATTTAAGAAGAAGTGGAGTGATAAATCAGGACCTTCCTCAGTTCATGAAAATGGTGAATCATCTGGTATTAAAAAGAGATTTAATGACAATTGTAAATTTTGTGATGTATTCGGGCACAAACAATCTGACTGTTTTAAGTTTAAGAAGTGGTTAGAGATAAAGCAAAAGCAAAAGCAAACGCAAGGTATTCATCGTGCTCTAGTGTGCTTTGAATCTAATCTTGTAGATGTACCTTCTCATACTTGGTGGTTAGACTCTGGTACGACAATTCATATTACAAAATCTGTGCAGGAGCTCAAAACCAGGAGAAGACCAAATGAAGGGGAGGTCTCTGTTGCAGTTGGAAATGGAATGAATGTCAAAGTGGAGCACATAGGAGTAGTTGCTTTGAAATTAAGTGGTGGACATGAGTTGGTTTTGCAAGACACTGTTTGTGTACCTTCTATGAGAAGGAATTTAATTTCAGTTTCTGTTTTGGATGATTGTGGTTACTCTTTCCATTTTGGATCTAATAAAGTTATTTTATATTATGAATCTACTATTGTTGGTTATGGTGTCAAGTTGAATGACATGTATATGTTGAATCTTGATCCTTTTTCTATTGAAACACGTCATACCAATGTTAATAATGTTGTTGGGCAAAAACGTGGAAAAGTTATTGAGAACTCTTCTATGTTGTGGCATAAGAGATTGAGACATATATCTCGAGAACGGATGGAGAGATTGATCAAGGAGAATATTCTTCATAGTGTGGACTTCTCAGATTTTGACACTTGTGTTGATTGTGTGAAAGGGAAGCTTGCTGCTGGAATTAGAAAGAATAGAGTTATTAGAAGTGATGGGATACTGCAGTTGATTTCTACAGATATCTGTGGGCCAATTACTCCCACTGCTTTGGGAGGATATAGATATTTCATTACTTTTATTGATGATTTTTCAAGATTTGGTTGGATTGATTTGTTGCGTGAAAAATCAGACTCTTTAGATGCTTTTAAGACTTTTAAAGCTGCCGTTGAGTTGAAATTTGGCACACAGGTTAAGAGTGTTAGATATGATAGAGGTGACGAATTTTATGGAAGGTATGATGAAACTGGCAGGAATCCTGGTCCTTTTGCAAGGTTTTTACAAGATTGTGGTATTGAGGCACAGTATACTATGCCTAGCACTCCGCAGCAAAATGGTGTTGCTGAAAGACGAAATTGTACTCTCATGGAGATGGTTAGATGTATGCTTAGTCATTCAAGTCTTCCTGATTTTCTATGGCGAGAAGCCTTAAAGACAGCAGCTTATATTTTAAATCATGTGCCAAGTAAGTCAGTTCCAAGGACCCCATATGAACTTATGACAGGGAGAAGGCCTACTTTGAAGCATTTTCGTGTCTGGGGCTGTAAGGCAGAAGTCAAGGTCTACAATCCAAAATAAAGAAGCTTGATCCTAAGACGATTAGTGGGTTTTTTTAGGATATTGTGTTGGATCTAGGGGTTCTAGATTTTATTGTCCAACTCATACCGCTAGAATTGTTGAATCTGATTGTGCTATCTATTTTGAAAGCGATTTAGAACATGTTGCAACTCAGGAGCCACGTGTAGTTAACTTCAGAGAAGTGTATGTCAATGTTCCTGTACCTATTGCTCCTTTGCCCGAATCTATGCCAGTCATTACCACTCATGATGAAGTCACTGATCCCATTGTTGATGCTAATGTTGATATGCATGTTGACTATGATGTTCAGAATCATGATATTCAGAATCCTGATGTTCAAAATCCTGATGTTCAGAATCCTGATGTTAATATGCCTCAATTGAGGCGATCTCAACGTGTTCCCACATCTACTGGGTCTACTAGATTCAAGGATTATGTTGTTTATTTGCAGGAACATGAGTTTACTTGTGTTGGGGATTCTGCCCCTATTACTTTCCATGAAGCCATTTCTGATTCTCACAGTTCACAGTGGCTGGTTGCTATGAAAGATGAATTAGCTTATATGCGAAAGAATGATGTTTGGGACTTGATGGTATTGCCCGAAGGTTGCAAATCTGTTGGTTGTAAATGGGTTTTTAAGACCAAACATGATGCTAAAGGAGAGATAGAGAGGTACAAGGCCAGACTTGTTGCTAAAGGGTATAACCAGAGAGAAGGCATAGATTATAAAGAGACGTTCTCTCCTGTCTCTACTAAAGACTCTTTTCGTGTTGTGATGGCCTTAGTTGCTCATTTTAATTTAGAGCTTCATCAAATGGATGTTAAGACAACATTCTTAAATGGTGATTTATTTGAGGATGTCTATATGGATCAACCTGATGGTTTTGTTGAAAGTGGTAAGGAGCACATGGTTTGCAAATTGAAAAGATCTATTTATGGTTTAAAACAAGTTTCTAGACAGTGGTACTTAAAGTTTGATCATATTATAAGTTCTCTTGGTTTTGAAGAAAATACAGTTGATCAGTGCATTTATCTAAAAAAGAGTAGGAGAAAATTTGTTATTCTTGTTCTTTATGTTGATGACATCCTTTTGGCCAGTAATGATGTGAGTTTTCTGAATGAGACTAAACAGATGCTTACGACTCATTTTGATATGAAAGACCTTGGTGATGCATTTTTTGTTTTGGGTATTGAGATTCGTTGTGATAGATGTCGTGGTATCCTTGGTTTGTCTCAACAAGGATATATTGATAGAATTCTGAACCGGTTCAATATGCAATCTTGTAAGCACTGTGTTGCACCAATTCAAAAGGGTGAGAAGTTGTCTAATGATCAGTGTCCTCAAACTGAAAGCGAAATGGAAAATATGAAGAAAATTCCATATTCTTCCGCTGTTGGCAGCCTTATGTATGCTCAAGTTTGTACACGTCCTAATATTGCTTTTGTTGTTGGAGTACTTGGGAGATATTTAAGTAAACCTGGTGTGACACATTGGCAGGCCGTAAAACGTGTTTTAAGGTATCTGAAAGGTACCAAAACTTACATGATCACATATAGGAGATCAAATCATCTTGAGGTAACAGGTTATTCTGATTCTGATTATGGTGGTTGCCCAGATGATTATAAGTCCACATCAGGTTATGTATTCATTTTAGCTGGAGGAGCTATTTCTTGGAAGAGTGTCAAACAGACTCTTACAGCTACATCAACCATGGAAGCAGAGTATATAGCTTGTTATGAGGCCACATGTCAAGCGATATGGTTGAGAAACTTTATTGCTGAGTTTGATTTTGTGGAGAGTATCTCTAGACCTCTTACTATATATTCTGATAACTCTGCTGTGGTGAGTTTCTCTCTTAATAATAAGAGCTCAAAGAGGACAAAACACTTTGAGACAAAGTTTATGTTTGTAAGAGAGAAGATCCAAGAATTTAAAACTATTGTCAAGCATATCCCTACAGAGCTAAATGTTGCTGATCCCCTAACAAAAGGCATAACTGTTAAAGTCTTTGTTGACCATGTGACCCGTATGGGTGTAGTGAGGTCTTTTGATATTTTGGATTAGTGGGAGTTTATGTTTATATTTTGTTATGACTTCATACTCGTAATATTTGAGACGTTGTTCAAATAAATAGCTATTGTAGCTATTTCTTGTTTGTTATATGATTATTCTGTACAGTTTTTTTATTGTTGTGTGTGTGTATATATATATATATATTGTGATGACATATTATGGAAACATTTTGGACCCAGTCTCAATCTTGTTGTTATCATATGCATCTTGGGCAGATGCTTGGGCCATTTGTTGGGAATATCACTTTTGTTCAAATTTTGACATGTCATTTTGTTGTGCTTTCTCATTTATCCATATTTCACTTTGTTGTTGGGTCACTAGATACAAGTGTCGTGCGATGCATGATATCATTATTCCTTCGAGTGTGATTTTCTGCATTGTTGGGATGCTTGTAGTTCCATTTTGAACATTTTCTTTCGTGGTTTGTGTTGACTTATTTTGGCATCTTATTATGACCACATATTGTTGATTAATCTGGTATGCACTTATTTATGCTGTCCAAGTGGGAGAATGTTGGACATTTTATGTCGTGGACTAGCATAAATAATTTAGTTATAATTTTAATTATATTTAAGATTAATTAGATGCCAAATTAAATGTATATGATGTTATTTGGTTATTGTTGTTGGGCTTAGCTATAATGGGAAGGCTTGGCCCATTTTTCTAATCTGCAGAGGCCCTACTCCTAACCCTAATATAAAGTGGTCGTTGCCCCATTGATACGACAGTTTTTTTTGTGATTGACGGGGTGATAGGAGGAGTTACTCTCTGCCGCTTGAATTCTCTCTTAGGAAATCATGGACTCAACGATGTCTTCTGTTCCAGGTAATTCTAGCACCTAATTGTATCTATCATTTGTCGTATTTGGAATTGGATTTCGATTGCCGTCAAATATTGGGTTTCGATTGCCATCATTATGAACGGTGGAATATAAAGTCGGCAGCACAAAACCTTTAATCATAATACAAAATCCTAATAATAAGCCCTTTAAATAGGGAACAATCCGTATCGCAGGGGTTCCACCCCCTCACCCCCGTGCCTCAGTGGTGGGCTTCGGTCTCAGGCCTAACCTCCACTACCATCACAAAGTCCAAATTTTTTTCTTCATAATTTAGTTTTTATCATATATATCTCACCGTGATTTTTTTGGACCGAATCAAATTGAATTCGGGATGTCAAACTCTAAAAGAAAGGAACAAAACACCTCTCAACATCTCCCAATGCACGCAAAGTACACACGTGCGCAAAGATAGCAGAGATTAAAGTTTAGCATGTGGTATGTGATCCGTTTGTGGTGTTGTTCCATTTGCTTGCAACCGTATCCACCATTATCGTTTGAATGGTTTGGTTGCTTGTGGCCATGAAGTAATGGTGCTCATGGTTCTTGCTTGGAGTCTAAATCTGTTTCATAAGCCCTATTTATCTCTACTTTCAAATATAAATTCTATACACTTCTACTAAATTTGGATGTTTGGTGTTCAGTAATGGATATTAACGCGTCTATAATGACAATGATGGTTTAGTGGCTTGGGGTGCGGGATTAGGCTCGCGACTGCCGGATTTGGCGTGCTTGGCATTGACTTTGAGGGACATGGGAAGACTATGGGCTCCCGAGCCTAGATCAAAAAGTTTGACCACATTGCAACAGATTGCTATCAGTTTTTCAAATCCATCACAGGTACAATCGAATTTCCTTTCCTCCTTTAGGATGTATTGTCTATCGGCTTTTCTTGAGTATCAAGATAAGTGTCGATTTTTGTATGGAGAGTCTATGGGTGGAGCAGTGGCACTTCTACTCCACCGGAGGAATCCAACATTTTGGGATAGGGCTGTCGTTTTAGAAAAAAAAATATATATTTGACCATGTAACAGATGAATTTGGAATGATCGATCTGATCTTATAAAAAATTTTCATCAGTTATCATGATAAACCGGAAAGTATTCGCAATGAACGATCTAGAAGTCCAGCGTCCTAGGGTTCACGTTTCATTTGGAGGAAATTTTTTTATAAATATGTCGTAGTTGAGGATCGAATCGTAAATATTTAAGATAATAATTAATCCTCCTACCACTACATCATAGCCCAGGGACGAGACTATCCTTTTAGCAGCTGTCCTTTTAGCACCACTACATCATAGTCCGGGGACGAGGCTGTCCTTTTAGGGCAACTCCAACCCAACATCATCCCACCAAAAATGGTGTGATTTTGATACCAAAACTCTCCAACCGGTCACCAAAAAGCAACACCAAATTTGGTGTTGCTAGAGTACATCACCAAATTTGGTGTTGCACTGTAGCAACACCAAATTTGGTGATATTAATATTTTATTAACATAATAATTAAATTTAATAAATATCATACTATATAATAATAAATAGAATATGTATTAACACATATTATATTACTAATAAATATCATTAATAAAAATTAATTTATAATAAATATTTTATCCATAAGTATTTAATAATATTAATTATTTATTATAAATATAAATTAAAAAAATATAATAACATATTTTAATTTTATTAAACATAGTTTATTTATAAGCATATTTTAATTACAATTAAATTTATAAATTATATCACTAATTTAAAAAATATATATAATAAAATAATTAAAAAAATATAATGACATAATATTATTATGCATAATATGATAATTGAAGATGAACGTGATTTAAATGCACCAATCGTGGAACACTTCGAGGTGCCAACTCCAGATGTTGAGCCAGCAGTAGATGATCGTACTCGGTTTGAAGATTTTTTAGCTGATACAGATGAATCAAAGACAAAGAAGCTCATATTGCCCTTCGAAATGCGTTAATTGATCATATATGGGAACAATATAGTAATTCTGAATGTTAAATTCCCATAATATTGTAATTTCAATTCACTGTCATTGTCTGTGTTATATTAGTAATATATTTTATCTTAATTGTATATGATATTATAATACCTTTTAAAATATATTTATGTCCGAATAATTATGTAATAAATATTAAAAATAAAAATCATAATTTTTTATATATTAATTCGATGTAATTTTTTTAAAAATATTAAATATAAATGAAATATTAATTTTAAATATAATAATTATATTCAAAATAATTACTAAATTAAAATTTAGGTCGATAATTAAATTATGAATAAATGAATAAGAAAAAAATAGAATATTCTATGGAATATTCCTTTTGGTGTGATTTATAATGTGAATGGGTTGGAGTTGAAATAGTGTTTGGTGTTGAAATTACACTATTTTGGTGTGAAAAATGATACCAAATTTGATGTTAGTGGTTGGAGATGGTCTTAGCACCCATGTGTAAAAAGTACTGGATCGATTGCAAAGATGTCGTATATTCTCACAAAATATTTGATTTTTTTTTTCTCTTTCTCCTTTTCCGATGATGAAGTAGATTTCTGAGAAGGTGAAGCCACATCTATTGGTGGTGAATCTCGACTCGCGTGGAGGAGATCATTCCCAAATGGAAGATTGTTCCGGCAAAAGACGTCATCGATTCTGCCTTCAAGGATCCAATCAAGCGCGAACAGGTTAGAAGAGATCTAGAAAACAAAAGTCAATTTTAAACTTGAATGATAATCTCCTTGATTTGTTTCGAAATAATTTGTGGAAATGTAGTCGGATCAGGAGCAACACTGCAACAGATTGATCTACCAGGGCAAGCCTCGCTTGAAGACGGCGTTGGAACTTCTTAGGACTAGCATGGAACTCGAGAGCCATTTGTCCCCGGTATTCGATTTTAATCTTGCGCATCGAAATTATTTTCAAACACTTTATCCTTTTTTTATTTATAAAAGAAATGAGGAATTGGCAGGTGATGCTGCCCGTTCTTCGTGCTCCACGGCGAGGCCGACACTGTGACCGATACGGAGGTGAGTCAGGCGCTGTACGTGCACGCTGGAAGCGCCGACAAGACCATCAAGCTCTACCAGGGGATGTCGCACGGACTGACCTCCGGCGAGCCCGACGATGACGTGGACGCCGTCTTCGCAGACATCGTTGGTTGGCTCAACCGGCGAAGCTTCTCCTGGGCTCGCGAGTGCGCGGAGAACGTGAAAGAGGTAGGGCCCGACAGCAGCAGCTCGGTTTCGCCGGCGGCGTGATCCGCGGAGGTTCCTGTGCGGGTGGAAGCGGCGGACGCAGCACCACTCGGCGATGTGAGGTCGGCCGGGGACTAATCAATTAAAATAATGCTGTAGTTAATAACAAAGTGACAATAATTTACACCGATACATTGTTATCGTGTGATCCATTTGGAAAGGTTCACTGAGAATTTTTTTCACTTCGTCGGGAGCTCCAAATTGTCTCATTTCTCTTCTTGCAGCTAAACGGAATTCAATTCAGCGTGTAAAAAAAAATTCGAAATCGCGACTACCAGCAGCATAAGCAATGCATCTCTTAGGCAGTAGTGGCGGCCATGGAATCGAACTCAGTGTGGTCGCCAAATATACGCTTGCGGAAGTCTGAGACCATGAGAGGGAGGCCTTCATGGAGTGAGACCTTTGGTTCCCAGTTGAGAAGCTCTTTGGCCCTTGTGATGTCGGGTTTCCGCTTGTGGGGATCGTCTTCGGTGTTCGGTCGGAACTCTATCTTTGCTTCGGGATCTATCGAATCCTGTACGACCTGGGCGAGCTCTAGCATGGTGAATTCTCCAGGGTTTCCTAAGTTGAACGGACCAATGTGCTCACTATCCATCAGCCTAATGAGGCCTTCCACCTGATTCGCAAGAGAATGTCAAAACATTCATCTTTTCTAGCTACCAAAAGCTGAAAATTTAACCAATCGACAAATCACAATCAGCTCTAGTTAAGAAGGCCCTACCAAATCAGAGACATACTGAAAGCTCCTGGTTTGTTTTCCATCGCCATAGACAGTCAGAGGCTCCTTCCTCAAGGCCTAAAACATCGCATAAAGATTCAGATCACATTGTTTCATGCACTACAATGACATGGTCGTTATGTAGTTTCAGTAAACAATAATAAGCTATATCGTGTGGCACCTGAGCAACAAAATTGCTCACAACCCGTCCATCATCTATGCACATCCGAGGCCCGTATGTGTTGAATATCCGAGCAATTCTCACCTGCAACCACACTACTCCATCAACAATGCATCAAGAAACAACTAATCCGACCAAGTTACCGACCTCGACTTGAGCCCCGCGATAGTAATCCATGGTTAGAGTCTCCGCCGTGCGCTTGCCTCATCATAGCAGCTTCTTACGCCTGCGGTTGAATATAATCAGCCGAGCAAATCCTCAATTCTTTTATCACACAAATGAAGATGAAATCACATCATTGAACCGGCCAAGGTCCCTCCCTACTTGCAAAATGAAATTCTAAATATGAAGTTGCCTACATGAGAAGGAATTGCTCCTAGTGGAGGACATGATGAAACATGAAAGAGATGGTCGGAACGAGCCATGCCAATGAAATTTAACATTTCAACAAGAAGTCTAATGATGCAGCTGCCAATTTAGAATGCATTATTCCAACATGAAAGAGATGGCTGGAACTGGGAAGGAGTCAAGGTACCAATGGGGTTAACATTTCCCCAGTATGTCTCGACTTGTGGATGCTGCAAGGGATCGCCGTAAACCTCGCTGGTGCTGGTGAGGAGGAATCTGGCTCCAACTCTCTTTGCAAGGCCCAGCATGTTCAGAGTCCCCACCACGTTGGTCTTGTGCAAACACCAGAAGAACCAGAACTGAATGAATTAAGGCAGACAACAAGCTTTATTTATTGCTTACTTTCCCTTTCACTGCTGGCTTTATTGAGAAACCATGAATAGCGGTAGATGATCGAACACCTACCGTGGAGTTGGAACTGGAAAGAATCAAGATTTAGTAAAGACAATAAACAAGATGATCGGGGAAAGCTCGCGAAATTGAGAACGTTTAATCTCTGAAAGGTTTTTGAAAAGGGGGGAAATTAGCCAGTTTGGGAAATCCGTGAAAGAAAACCAGCAGCGGAATTAGTTGGAATTGAATCAGAGTGAAGAAAAGGATATGATCGTCTTCACAGGGTTGAACTTGTAGTGGACGGGAGAGGCCGGACAGGCTAGGTGGTAGATCTGGTCGACTTCCAGGAGGAGCGGCTCCACGACATCGTGGCGGATGAGCTCGAAGCTGGGATTCGCAAAGTGGCGAGCCACGTTCTCCTTCCGCCCGGTGAAGAAATTGTCCACCACGATGACGCTGTCCCCTCGCTCAACCAAACGGTCCACCAGATGGCTCCCGACGAATCCGGCGCCGCCGGTGACCATGATGCGGAGTCCCTTCCGCTTCAGCTCCGGCGGAACCTCACCGACGGAAGACCCTCTCTCGATCGGCGTCCGCTGCACCGAAGGCAGCCACGTGGGGTCCTCCCTGAGGTAGGATTCAGTGGAGGAGGGCAAATCGAAGCGGGGGGCGAGCACGAAGAAGGCGGTAGCTAGGGCCATGCCTACGAACACAAAGAGTAGGCGCTGCTCGCGGAGGAGGTAGCGGAAAGGGCGGGAGAACCAAAAGAGCCTCTTTTCCGGCTTGGGCGAGTACGCACCAGCTTCCGCCGCCGCCGAAGTGTCGTGGCCGCGGTATATGAGCTCAGAGCCCATGGCGTGTCCAGGACGAATTGGACGTAGCAACTTGCTCGATCTCGAGGTTCGAAGACCAAAGGAGGATATACTTATGCTCTGCTTGGATCGGATGAGGAGGGATGAGTGAGGGGAGGTTATTAATGGAAATGAAAGGGATACCTTTTAAATTGGAATATACGGATAGGTAAGGAAGATTAAAAATTTCCTTCCTTTAACTAATCTCTCTCCCCGGTCTCATTTTAAAATAAGCTTAGGCTAAATAACTTTAAAGCTCTTGTATTTTTTTATGAAATTACGATTTGATCCTCAATATTTAAAAATTAATACTTCCCTTCTGATCTAATGTAAAAAATAATAATAATAAGTAAAAGATCACAATAATTCATTGTTTTGCTGACTTATACCCTAATTTTGAACATTAAATATCTTTACTGTAAAAATAACTTTAGACCTTTAGACAAAAGAAAAGTAAAATAAAAAATCTCATATAACCGTTAAAAACTTAATCAACTTTTGAAAGGTGAAGTTGAAATCTTGTACTTCTTCTTTTATTTCATTCATTTATTGGAAAAACCCATGTATATCTACATTTTTCTGCATATAAATATTAATTGACAACTATTAAATATTAACGATTTTGGTTTATATGAAATATATTAAGATGTTTGACACTAATCTTAGTCTATAAACTTTTTTCTTAGATTTTATAATATCTTTGATGTACGTATTAATATTTGTCACATCAACACTTCACTCCTACCTTATTATATACCACATTTGATGATAATGAAGAGGAAATTTTTAATAATGAACTCTGTTCCAACTTCATTCATCAATTTAAAATTCTAGTTCTTTTTTGGTTTGGTGAGGATAGTAAAATGAGTTTTTAGATAATTATCCTTTTAGAGTTATTATTTTTTCGTTATTTATGTGGTGTAGTATGAATTTTGTGAGAATTTTTTTCCCCAAAGAACAAGTGAGATTTTTAACCTGTATATTGATAAGGTTTGGTTAAGGTTAAGCATTGAACGATTATGTGAGATTTTTTTTGTTTATTCTTTTCTTTATTATCTAAAATTCTAAGGTTACTTTTTAGTCAGATTAATTTCAACGTTTATAATTAGGGTATAAGTCAGCAAAACAATAGGTTATTTTGGTTGTTTGCTATTTTTTTCTTTTTGACTTTAGGTCAAAGAGCATTAAGTGTTATTTTTTAAATACCAGGAGGTAAACTACTACTTGATAGAAAACATAAGGCGGCTTAAAGTTATTTAGCCATAAGGTTAAAAGCAGTGGCACCATAGAGTCTTGTTGGACCATCTTATCATAGATAAAAGGGCAAGACTCTGAATTTATAAAAAAAACTAAATTCAAATAAGTTGCCAAGAGGTAAGGAGGAGTTGCTTAGGATGACTGAGCTGGTTCGAAACCGGGTTGTCATGTATGACAGATTACCGATTGCCGAGTCTGAGTGTCAACTATCGACTTTGAGTGCGACTGTCGACTCTGAGTGTCGAGTACCGAGTGCTGACTGTCGACTTCGAGTGTCGACTCCCGAGTGTCGAGAGCAGAGTGCTGAGTTGGGTCGTTGACTA
The DNA here is from genome assembly GCA_024364735.1 of Boesenbergia rotunda. Taxonomy (NCBI): domain Eukaryota; kingdom Viridiplantae; phylum Streptophyta; class Magnoliopsida; order Zingiberales; family Zingiberaceae; genus Boesenbergia; species Boesenbergia rotunda. The sequence goes on from JAGFNQ010008074.1 coordinate 46,003, forward strand.
TCGAGTCGCCAACTTCGAGTGTCGACTCATCGAATTCGAGTGTCGATTGCCGAGTCATCGACTGTTAAGTCACAGACTCTAAGTGCCGACTTGCTGAATCCGAGTGCCGAGTCGCCATCTTCGAGTGCCAACTCACTAACTCTGAGGGGAAGATGTCGAGTCCTATTTTCAAGTAATTTCCTTAAAATAGATTCGTCCTCCTTTAGTTATGCTTCGAGTTATGATGGATGTCTGTTTCTCAGAATACAATGACAAACTGTGAATCTCCACCCAACGTTGGTAATCATAATGAATTGAGATTATACCCAAGAGGTTATGAATACGTCGTTAACAATAGTTGATGTTTTCGTTACACTTTTAAGCAGCAAGCAAAAAATGATTTACGTGGCAAAATATTGGTTATTCCACTTAGACAAATTTTGTCCCAGCTAGTCTGACATTCGATGCGCATACACGTGTCAACTTGGTTGCAAATTCGAGCTCTAAATTTGCTCCCCTATGCCACACGCATAAGAGGAGTCTCTCTCCATACATTTATTCACATCATACATTTATGTGTAACAATATAAACCAATAATAGTGTCATGAAACTCTCAATGTGAGATTAAAACTCATACACAAAGGCGTCTCCTTCTTCCTTTTCACCTCCTTTTCCATTCACATTTCTGACAACCCTCCTCCTCGCATGAATGCAAATAGTGTATGTGATAGCATTTAACAGTTGGACACCATATCCATGAACTATTTTGTCGTCTGTATAAACATTGACATATTTCACTCAGAACTCTCCTTGATACAACTTAGTTTTCATGAGTGTATTTGTTCTTGGACATGAACACGTCTGGTTCTATGAGAAGTTCTAAGAATTATATCTCGAATTCTCTTCAAAGCGACTTCACTTCTTTCTCACATAGGTGATATCTCAAGAGTATTCCATATTACTCTGCTGGATCATTAAAAGTTGTGTATTTAATGTTAGGACCGATGACACGTCTAGAGGGGGGGGGGTGAATAGCTCGGTCATCCCAAGTCGTAATTCTCCCTACAAGGTTAGCACAAACGGAAGCTTAACTAAAATAACAATGCTAACACAATACCGTTTTACGTGGTTCGGAGATTTCTTGCTCCTACTCCACGGCGTGTCCTTAAGGTGGACGATCCCTTGATCCTTCGGTGGATCACGCCTCGGCAATCTCCAGCTAAGTCTTTCTCCTTGTCAGTGGAGAACAACCTCTCACAACCTTTCTTCCTCCTTACAAGATAAATCTAGAGTTTGAGGAGGAAGATGAGCACAAAAGAGAAGATCTTACACTGAAGAGCTAATCTTCTCTTAGCCTTAAGCTACTGCTTAAATAGTGGAGAGGGCTGTTTAAACAAACAGCCCAGCTCGCCTACTAGTCGACTGCCCCAAGGGCAGTCGACTGGTTCCCAGCAAGTCGCTAGCTAACGGCTAGCCCAACGGCTAGTTTTTGAACTTGATCAGTCGACTTGTCCAAGACCAGTCGACTGATCTTTCTGTGAGGTTTGGCAGTCGACTGCCCTTTCCCCAGTCGACTGCCCAGAGTACATTCTCACTCTCCCTCACTCTGAAGACCACCCTTCGCTATACCTTGAAGTCCACTCCCTTGGCTTGCCCCTTGAAGTTCTTTTCTTCCGGCTCTCGTCCCTCGGATGCGCATACAAGCTCACGGCTTGCCTCCATGTCATCCTTCGCGTATACCCTTGAAGTCTACTTCCTTGGCTTGCCCTTGGAGTCCTCTTCCTTCGGCTCTCATCCGTCGGATGCATACTTCATGTGTGATTCACCAAGCCCTGCAAGACTCAACCACACATATCAAACCAACATGACACCCTAACTCAACCATATTGACACACACATCAAAATCCATGATCCACTTGATCATACTTGGGTCGATTGCCCCAACATTTAACCTATATCCTTCACTGATCTATTGGGTCATTCTCTGACAGTGAGCAACTTTGTCGATGCAATTAGGTTGTCCTTTTGATCATAGTTTTTGGGATATCCAGTCTGCATAGGTTGGGTTTCCTTTGCACCAACATTTCTCATAGGCATTAAGCTCATCTCTCGTGATGAACTTGCAACTAACTCTTTATTTAACCTTTTAGTTAACGAATCTGCTAGACTATCCTTTGACTTGATATAGTCATCTGTGATAACTCCAATTAAAAGTAATTATCTAATGATATTATATCTATGATGTATGTGTCTAGATTTATTATTATACAGATGGCTCTATACCCAACCAATTACAGATTGACTATCATAATATATGCAAATTATTGGTACCGATTTCAACTATCTAGGAACATCTTCTAAGAATTATTGTAGTCATTCAGCCTCTTCACTATATTTGTTAAGCGCTACAAACTCAAATTCTATCGTGGATTTGGATATTACGGTTTGCTTAGAAGATTTTTATGAAATGACTGTACTTTCCAAAGTGAATACATATCTACTTGTAGACTTTGAGCCTTTCATGTTAGATATCCAGTTTGTATCGTTGTATCCTTCGATTACAACAGGATATCTCGTATAGTGAAACTCATATTCATGAGTATATCTCAAGTATCTCAGTACTCTTGTTATCCCTTTCCAGTGCTCGACACCAGGACTACTCATATATCTACTCAGTTTACTTACTGCGTAAGCTAAGTTTGGTCATGTACATCAAACTTCCAATCACTTGAGAGTACTCTAATTGAGAGATGCTTTCTCCTCGATTCTTTGATAGATGTTGACTCGTATCTATCGGAGTTCGTGCTAATGCAATATCACTGTGAATTTCTCAAGAACATTGTCTGCGTAATGATACTGACTAAGAATAAGTCCTTCTATTTTTCTAAGAATTTTGATTCCTAGAATCACATCACTAGGTTATATCTTTCATTTTAAATCTTAAATTCAACATGTTCTTAGTGAATTTGATTATCTTATCATTACTCCCAATAATAAGTATATCATTTACATATAGGTACAAGATGACAACATTCATTGATTTTGAATCTACATGTTTTGATAACATTATCAAAATTTTCATGTCACTGCTTTAGTACTTGTTTCAAGCCTTATAACGACTTTAATAATCTACAAATCTTGTTATTCTATCATAGCACAGAAAACCGTTCAGATTGTTCCATGTAGATTTTTTCTTCTAAATACTTGTTTAGAAAGAGTGTATTTACATCCATATGATATATTTCTGGATTCTATTGAGCAGTGATAGTCAACAATACTCTAATGAAAGTTATTCTCGACATCGGAGAATACGTATTAAAGTAATCAAGGTCTTCTCATTGTCAGTAACCTTTTATTACTAATCTGGCCTTGTACTTATCAATTATGTCATCTGATTTCATTTTCTTTTTGAAGATCCACTTAAAAACTAGTGGTTTACTTCCCTGAGGAAGATCCATAATTTTCCAAGTGTGATTTTGTAAGATAGAGTCTATCTCAGATACAGTTAACTTTTCCAATAAGGTCAATCAGAAGAGCTTACTGTTTTTGAGAAACTTTGAGACTCACTTTTCAATGTGAAAAGTGATAAAATCCGTTCTGTAGAATTTTCTACCCGAGCTATTTTACTTTGTTTGAGCTCAACCTCCACTGGTTCATCATCATCTTCTTCATCTTGTGTTTCAAATGTTCGTTTAGATGAACTTGCTTTCTCTCGGGCCTTACACGGAAATATATGCTCGAAAAACAATGCATTTCTCAATTCTATTATCGAGTTTTTATGTATATACAATATTTGTGACTCATACACAAAAACTAATACGCACTGCTATTATGTGCATATCTAATAAGTATTTAATCAATAAATTTTGGTCATATCTTAATCCTTTTCGGATTAGGTACCAAAACTTTAGCAATACACCCCTACATTTACAATATTTGTAGGACAATTATCTTCCATTCCACAACTCATAAGAGCTCATATCTATTTTCTTTCGGGACACCTTATTTAAAAGGTACTTAGTTGTTAACACAACTTCCTCCACATGAACTCTGGTAATCTAGAGCTCTATCGAAGAGTATTCATCATCTCCTTTAGAGTATGATTCTTTCGCTTAGCAACTCCATTTTCCAAAGGAGTATAAGAGTTGTTGTTTTTGTTGGGACCGGGTGCATGTCGACAAGGATACGAGTTCGTAAAATTTTAAATTTTTACGTGCAGCGGAAGAATTTGCATAAAATAATTTCCTAAATTATTTTAACTTCGTATCTAGCATGCAACCTTATGGTGTGTTGACATGATCATAAAATAAAACTTTGCAGAAAAGTAAACTAATTTACATTATACCTCTCGTAACTCGAAGTAAGGGGACGAGATCCAACCGTAGCGTCCCTTGGAAGCTCCGTCTCTATTCGCGTCCACGCCGAGTTCTCTTCGGGATGACTTCGCAAAGTCACGAGTTTTGTGCCGACGAGAACTACTAGATTCTCTATAGGCACAACAAAGAAGAACAAGAGAAAAATTAGGAAACTAACCAACGAAGTAACGGAATCGAATTCCGGGAAGAGAGGAGTCGCTATCCGCTTCTTCTTCTTCGTATTCGGGTTCTCCTTCTTCTTCTTGAAGCTCACGGCCTCCTCCAAGGAGTCCTTTGTGCACCGGCCCTAATCCTCTAGGGTGGGCGCCGGCCCTAGGCAAGAGAGGGAAGAAGAGAAGAGAGAAGAGATTAAGAGAGAGAGGGAGAGAATAATTAATCTCTTGATTAATTGATTGGAATAAGGGCTAGCCTTTGGTTCCTTTATATAGTAGCAACTCCTTTGCTAAGTCTCCCTCTAAACCGAATTAACGGAATTAGTTATAAGAAATTTATCTTCTAAATTTTCTTATTAATTATTCCGTTTAAATCGAGTCTTTATTATAAACCAATTTATAATAAAACTAATTCTTCTTCTCTTTAAATTATGGAATAAATTTTTATAAGAAATTTATAAACTTTCTTATTATGGAAAAATCAATTCATAATTGATTTTATAAAATTAAAATAAACCAATTCATGGATTATTTTAACTTCCATAAAAGGAATAAATTTCTACAAATTTATTTATATAAATTTCTTTATACAAATTTATTTATCCATAATTTATAAAATAAATCACACTAGATTTATTTTATTAATTAAACCAATTAAATTGGTTTTTCTCCCTTTAATGGCCGGCCAACACCAAGAGGGTGGACACCCTCTTTGGTCGGCCAAAACAACCCGAACCGATCGCGAATTAAACCCATTTAATTCGCCCAAAAAGCCTTCAAAAGACTTAGCCATTTTTAGCTTCCATTGCGCCTCTGACTAACTCAGATTCGACTTATTTCTCTTGATCGGAAAATCCATTTTTCAACTCGTTTTAAATCCCTCGGATTACTCGTAGTGCGTGTGACTAAATAGGCTTTCGATTTATGTTGGCCGTCTATAATTTAACTAATTATAGAACTATGATGAGTGGTACCTAGTAGTACATCATGATCCCCAATTAATCGAAAGATCAACGGTTTGACCTCAGAAGAAATTATTCTGAAACCCTTCAGTAGCTCTAATGAATCGTGCCCCATTCCCTTCATCACCTTATACCCACTTGGTTCAGGACACGGTCAATGGTGTCAGTCCCCACTAGGCTGACTACGTCACACCTAGCCCAAGTAGTGTCTTCCTCGTCCTTTGGATTTCTAATTACTCTCATGTATTTAAGAGACTCGCACTCTCAACATGATATGCTCTGGCCAGAGGCTTTGAGTAACAATCCGACGATAGGCCTGGGTATACATCTCCTCGCAAGGAGTGGTGAATCCTTTGTAGACTGTTCAAACATCTTCGGGCACTTCGGCTTATACCCGATCATCCTGGGTCTACACTTCCTTGGAGATGCTTGCTTAAGATGTCAAAGTATAAGTCTCCATGACCAAGATGACTTGAACACCGCAAGTCAAAGGAACATCGCACTTAAGCCACAGTAAGATCTTCATTGACATATCTATATGTAGATTCCCATATGAAGTCTTACAGCTAGTCACTCCAATGAACTAGTTCCCTTAACTAGCATCCATGTTTATCTTCGGACATCCCAATGTCACCAGCCAGTGAGAATCAACTGAATAGAGAATAACCCATGCTAGTCTCAACAGAATTGATAATGTCCGTATTTATCAATTCATCGACTAGAGATATTTCCAACAATTCACATTTGCATATTTAGAGATAATCACTAGTTGTGATCCCATCACAAATTCTCTTATGCTGTGAATTGTATGACGGACATTCAGTATATGAGTTTAAGTTCCCAATCAAATACAAACATGTATACTCAAATAGTGAATTATCATTTATTAAAATAAATGTTTACAATCATAAGGCGATTGCCTTAGGACACTTCTCTCATATCACTAACAAACTCCCACTTGGCCTAATGCCAATCGCTACGGTATCCAATACCACAGGCTCTAACATGACCCTCAAACTTGCTTTGAGGCAAGGCTTTAGTTAAAGGATCCGCTATATTCCTTTCAGTGGGAACTCTCTCAATTTGTATGTCATTCCTACTTATAATCTCTCTGATCAGATGATAGCGTCGAAGCACGTGTTTAGATCGTTGATGAGACCTTGGTTCCTTCGCTTGTGTAATAGCTCCATTGTTGTCGCAGTAAACCGACACTGCTTCATCAATGGTTGGAACCACACCAAGTTCTGAGACAAACTTCTTGATCCAAACTGCTTCCTTTGCTGCTTCCGAAGCTGCGATATACTCCGCTTCCGTGGTAGAATCCGCTACGGTGTCTTGTTTGGAACTTTTCCAACTTACTGCGCCTCCATTCAAAGTAAATACGTATCCAGACTGTGATTTGGAGTCATCCTTATCTGTCTGGAAACTGACATCTGTATACCTACGTATTACCATATCTCCTTCTCCATATATTAGGAACATATCCTTAGTTCTTCTTAAGTACTTAAGGATTGTCTTGACAGCCGCCCAATGATCCATTCCTGGATCCGACTGGTATCTGCTTGTGACACTCAAAGCATATGATACATCGGGCCTGTACATAACATAGCATACATGATAGATCCTATTGCGAATGCATAGGGAATCTTATTCATGCAAATCCTCTCGTCTTCTGTGTGCGGACACATAGATTTCAAAAGGTTGATCCCATGCCTGATGGGAAGGTAACCTTTCTTGGATTCCGACATGCTAAACCTTTTTAGCATTCGGTCTATATATGTAGACTGCGAAAGACCAAGCAACCGTTTTGATCTATCTCTATAGATTCTAATCCCAAGGATATAGGTTGCTTCTCCCAGGTCTTTCATGGAGAAAGTTTTGGACAACCAAATCTTAACTGTCTGTAAAACTGATATATCGTTTCCTATAAGTAAGATGTCATCGACATATAATACTAGGAATACGACTGCACTCCCACTAACCTTCTTGTACACACAAGGTTCGTCAGGATTTTGTGAGAAATCAAACTTTTTGATTGTCTCATCAAAACGGATGTTCCAGCTCCTAGATGCTTGCTTCAGTCCATATATGGATCGTCGAAGCTTGCATACTTTGGTTTTATCAACCGATGTGAAACCTTCAGGTTGTATCATGTATACATCCTCAAGCAGGTTTCCGTTAAGGAAAGTTGTTTTCACATCCATTTGCCATATCTCATAATCATAATGAGCTGCTATGGCTAGGAGCATCCGAATGATTTAAGCATAGCTACTGGCGAATAGGTTTCGTCATAATCAATTCCTTGTTTCTGACGATATCCTTTTACCACTAATCTAGCCTTAAAGGTAACAACATTACCTTCCATGTCGGTTTTCTTCTTGAAAACCCACTTGCACCCTATGGGCTTAATCCCTTCAGGTGGGTTAACCAAGTCCCATACTTGGTTTTGGTACATGGAATCCATTTCCGACTTCATGGCCTCAAGCCATTTGTCCCTTTCTGAACTTTTCAGAACATCTTCATAACTGATAGGTTCGTCATCACTAATGAGCAACACGTTGTTCGATTCACTTACGAGAAATCCGTATCTCTCTGGAATGTTGCGTGTCCTATCAGACCTACGAAGAGGTGGTGTAGTTTTAGGTTCAACTGATAGCTCATCACTATGAATTATTGGTTGTGGGCCTAGACTAGGTGTCTCTGTAATGTCTATTGGAGTTTCTTGAACTTCATCAAGCTCAATGCTACTCCCACTGTTTTCTTGTAAAAGAAATTCTTTTTCTAGAAATACAGCATGCCTTGAAACAAACACCTTTTGTTCCAAGGGATGATAGAATTGGTAACCCTTCGTTTCCTTAGGGTATCCAATAAATAGACATTTATCAGACTTAGCATCCAATTTGTCTGATACAACCCGCTTCACATAAGCAGGACAACCCCATATCTTAAGGTGAGTTAAGTGAGGTTTCTTACTATTCCAAATCTCATATGGAGTAGTAGAGACTACCTTGGTCGGGACTCTGTTTAATAAGTAAACAGCTGTCTTAAGTGCATAACCCCAAAAGGATTTTGGAAGAGTTGCATGATTCATCATAGACCTAACCATGTCCATCAAGGTTCGGTTGCGCCTCTCAGATACACCATTATGCTGTGGTGTATATGGCGGAGTCCATTGGGACAGTATCCCATTGTCCCTAAGATAATCTTGAAACTCTTGACTTAAGTATTCACCACCCCGATCGGATCGAAGTATTTTAATACTTTTGCCAAGTTGTTTCTCTACTTCATTTCTGAATTCTTTGAATTTATCAAAAGCTTCAGATTTGTGTTTTATCAAGAACACATAACCGAATCGTGAGTGATCATCGATAAAGGTGATGAAGTAGTTATAGTCTCCTTGTGCTTGAGTTGACATTGGTCCGCATACATCGGTATGTATTAGACCAAGCAACTCTTCCGCTGGATTACCTTTTCCGGGAAAGGGTAATTTGGTCATCTTGCCTTTTAAGCACGATTCGCATGTATCAAATGAACCGGGTTCAAATGATTCCAAAATTCCACATCGGTGTAATTCGGTCATGCGTTTCTTACTTATATGGCCAAGACGACAGTGCCACGTGTAGGAGTCTATTCGATTATCTATTCGAGCACGTTTGTTGCTAACTTCGATATTGAAAATGTCACTGGATAAATCTAACGTGTAGATGCCATTGCACAAAGTTCCATTCCATAAAGAACGCCATTTAAAGTTATGTAACAACAATTGTTACTAAAAGTTAAATGATAACCTTTTCATTCAAACATGAAATAGATACAATGTTCTTTATTAATGAAGGAACAAAATAACAATTATCCAATTCTAAGATACGTCCGGTAGGGAGCTTAGCAAATATGTTCCGATGGCAACAGCAGCAATCTTTGCTCCATTTCCAACTCTCAAATTCGCTTCTCCCTTGACGAGTCTTCTTCTATTCCTTAGCCCCTGTATGTCATTACATATATGTGAGCCACACCCAGTATCAAGTACCCAGGTATTTGAGGAAATAGAGTGACATTCAATAACGAAGATACCTGAAGAGGATGGGGCATCGGATGCCTTCTTCTTCATGGACTCAAGATAAATCTTGCAGTTTCTTCGCCAGTGACCTCCTTGCCACAGTGATGGCAAGTGCCTTTTGGTTTCTTTTCAGTCTTTTTGGCCTTTTTCTTCTTTCCCTTATTCTGTTCTTTGGCCTTCCTCTTAGAACATTTCTTCGAGGAACCAACTAACAGTACCGTCTTTAGATCCTGCTTCTCAGAAGGCTCTAAGTCTTCAGCAGGTTGAGCAACTCAGGAAACTGGTCTGGAGTTGCACTTTCGGAGGACGGTTGGGAAGTTGATCTTCAAGGACATAAGCAAGCTTCTTTCCTTGAGGACTATCCTCAGGTTTCGAAGCCAGTCCATGAAGTTCGGCCCAGTCAGTTTATTGGTGTCCAAAATGGAACGCAGTTATGAGTAGACATGATCGAGTGATTATCCTAGAAATACAAATTGAGATTATGTGAGAAGATTGATTAAATAATGTATCAACATACATAAATTAAATCCTATTTATTTTACGAATTGAATCACCCTTATTATCAATTCGGGAGATCGTAGGAACATCTCCAAATAGGTTGATATCCAACCATAGATAAGAACCACCATGGCTGTGGCCATCAAGTTTTTCTTAGCTATGAAGGTAGGTAATTATACCGATTACACATCACATATATGTAACTATCACCTTATGCTATCAACTAATTGAATGTTTGCATAAAATCATTAGGTTGTTAACTCATTAACAAGTATGTATCATTATACATAGCACCTAACTGCACCTCTCTTTACATCGACCTTGGCTGTGGCACAACAAATCGATGCTCCAAGCTTAAGGCTGACCCATTAATCAAGAAATAGTTTTAATATGGTTGGAGCTCATTTAACCGTTTAGTTAGGCTTGGATGTGTCCAACAACCAAACTAAGGATTGACCTCTGACTCCAACTATATTATTCATAAACTAATTCCATGGTTTGAACATGTTGAGGTTCAAGCTGGGCATGGATGTGTCCATCAACCCAAACGAGAAACAAAACTCCGATTCTAACCATATTAATGGAAGGTGTTGGCCTTAATATTTTGTAAGGGGTTTTGGGTCTCATTCTTTTCTAAGCACATTCATGACATAAATTATGTCATGACTAACGATTTCCTTAATAAAGTATGTATGTGACTTAATTTATCAAGTCTCATGAATTAAATTAGGAACCGGATTTCCTAATTATAACTTCATACTTTATTAAAGGAATTGTTTTGGGAAACAATTTCCTAAATTGTCATAATTAATTTCGGAAATAATATGTTCAAGATTTTGATTTCTCTAAATCAAATCTTATTAAATTAAGAGACAAATCCCTTAATTCAACTACATATTATTTTCATGAAAATCTTATTTGAGAAAACTCTATAGGAAACTATTTTCCTAATTAATTTTGGAGACAACAATATGTAAGAGCATCACCTCTTCAACATATTTTATTCATGGATTTAATTAATTACAACAAATCGTTTTCTAAGGGTGGCTCCCCGAGGCTCAGATACCCAAAGAAAAGTAATTTGTCGTAAATCCAATTTGGACGGCTCCCCGAGGCTCAATCCAAATCAAACATGACAATTTCAATTAAAATTGGGAAATTAAATTACAACAACTAACTTTAAATTGGATGGCTCCCCGAGGCTCAATCCAAAATAAAGAATTTCGTTGTCAATTAAAAAACCAATTTAAATTTAATTGTCAATTAACTGTCCATGAATTTGTCTAGACTTTCTCAAAAGAAAAGTGCCCAAAATTGCGAGATTTCAAAAAATAATTTTTCAG
>JAGFNQ010008075.1:0-18201 GCA_024364735.1 Boesenbergia rotunda
GTCAGGTGCCAGCCGCTGCTGCTGATGATGATGACTACGACGAGCCTGAGCCTGATCTGCGCTGGCAGATCGCGGAGCTGGATCAGACCTCCAGCAGGATCTTCAGTTGCGCGAGGCTTACCGCGAGGAGACCCGATCACGATTCAGCTCTATTGAGCACGACTAACCAGGATCGAGACCGACGTCTCAGGGACCCGCACACTCCAGCAGACATGGTATGATGAGTGGCGCAGCCACACATTTCCTGGAGGTGCACCTTCTGCGAGTTCTGCACCAGGGTCCTATGCTCCTACCGATGCGACGATGGATGACCTTATGCACGATGATGACCCGCCAGCTGATCATTGAGCTTGGATGTTTATTGTCTCCTTTCATGATTTGCGTATTTGACTATGATACTTTTGGGCTGTATGCCCTCTGACTTTGTTGTTGTGACCTCGAGTCACACATATTTTGCTACTTGTTCGGATGTTTTCATGCTTTGACTTATCTTCCATGCTTATCTACTATTGTTGATGCCATGTTGATTATGTACCTGTTATCTGCATGATTGTTCGATTGTCATATTCATGCTTACATTGCCATGTCTATTTGATACTTATGAATATTAAGGCATGCTTTGGGAGTCTATATTTCATACTCATATGATGCATGTGATTGCTATGTCTTGCTATAATTTTTCACATGTGTTCGTATGATTAATCCACAAACTATCACACTTTTGTTGATTTGGGATACCCCTAGGGTTGAGGGGGAGGTTGTTTAAACTTAACAGCCCCTCTAGCTCCTTTTCGGTGTTCGACAAAGGGGGAGAGTGTGGATTGGTTAAGTTTAGCATGATCATGTTGTAGGGGGAGGATCTGGATTCCCCTATGATTCTAGAGTTGGAATATTGATTGAGAATCCCTAAACATAAAATCGGGTTGTCAAACAACAAAAAGGGGGAGATTGTTGATGCAGTCTGGCCCTGATTGTTGTTTTGGTGTTGACAACGATTTTAGTTTAGGAGGATGACTATGATGATTAAGTCCTGATCGAGGATTAGGCATGATATGGAAAATCCTAACCTGGGAGGTTAGGTGTGATAATTATGATAATTATGATTAAGTCCTGATCGAGGATTAGGCATGATATTGAAAATCCTAACCTGGGAGGTTAGGTGTGGAAAATCCTAGCTTGGAGGTCTAGGTGTTGGAAAATCCTAACCTGGGAGGTTAGGTGTGGAAAATCCTAGCTTGGAGGGCTAGGTGTTGGAAAAGTCCTAATTCGGAAGGGTTGGGTGAAAAGTCCTAGCTTGGAGGGCTAGGTGAAAAGTCCTAACTTGGAGGGTTAGGTGCAAATTCCCATCCTGGAGAATTAGGTGAAAAAGTCCTGGCTTGGAGGGTCAGGTGCCTAGCTTGGAGGGCTAGGTTGGATGATGTTCTAACTCGGAAGAGTTGGGTGAAAAGTCATAGCTTGGAGGGCTAGGTGAAAAGTCCTAGCTTGGAGGGCTAGGTGAAAAGTCCTAACTTGGAGGGTTAGGTGCAAATTCCCAACTTGGAGAGTTAGATGGAAAAATCCTTAGCTTGGAGGGCTAAGGTGGATGAATTCCTAGCTTGGAGGGCTAGGGTTGAGCCACTGGATCGGTCTGGTGACCGATCAGGGACATTGGCACGCTGCTCTTTAGTGGATCGGTCTGGTGACCGATCCAGCTATGTCTGATCGGACTGGTGACCGATCAGGGAGCGCACAGTGAGATTGGGAATCTACTGTGTGGCTCCTGATCGGACCGGTGACCGATCAGGGAGCAGGCTGCTTCCTTGCTGTCTTGCTCATGATCGATCGGGTGACCGATCAGGGAGCAAACGGTGAGTGAGTTCCCTTGCTGATCAAAGTCTTGGATCGGTCCGGTGACCGATCAGGGATCTTGGGATTGATTAAAAAACAACTGTTTATCTACCCTGATCGATCTGGGTGACCGATCAGGATCCATTCTGATCGGTCTGGTGACCGATCAGGCGTGTATAGCTGCGAGAGCTAGGAATCCCAGCGAAGTAGTAGATCGGTCTGGTGACCGATCCACACACCCTGGATCGGTCCGGTGACCGATCACTTTAATTCAAATTTCACTGTCAGACATGGTCAGAGCGTCTGATCGTATCCGATTTGCTGATGTATGTTCCTGAGATTTGATATGCTGCTTGATTTACTGCTCTAATGCTCTGATTGAGTTTCAGGTGACAGGGGAGGATTCAAACACTCAAGGAGAAGTCAAAGAGTGCTTTCCTTGGAGCAGGTTTGTCTCTTTCTCATCTCAGGTTGCAACGGCGAGCTGCAGACTGGAGCTGAGACTGAAGCTTGACTGAGGGGAGCTCAGTGAGTCCAGAGATAGCTCAGTAGAGGCTGGCGTTGGCAGATGAGTAGCTGGGAGCTACAGAGATGTTGTCACTTGTCGCTTGGCGGAGAAACAAAAAGGAACGCGAGAGTAACGAGTTAATCAGTTCTTCAGCTTTTCGTGCTCTTGAGTTCCTGTGTAACAAGCTTGCTGTTCTTGAGTTCTTCAACCATTCTAAGCAAGCTATTGAGAAGCATTCATCATACTTGACCGCTTGAAGGAGAAAACAAGAGGCTTGGAGTCCGACAGTGGGAAGACACGGGGCAGGGGTCTGCGTGAGATCGCCACTGGGTGGAGCTCAGGGAAGCTTGCTGTGTTTTGTCCTTGCTAAGTGTTTGAGTAAGATCCTTCTTGTTGTTGTTTCATTGTGCTCATTCTATATCATTGTTTGAAACACACTGTAGGGAGGTTTCTCCACCGAGAAGGAGGTTGCTTCATATCCGGTGTTAACCGGGGCTTGATCTGCCGACGATCAAGGGATCGCCCACCTCAAGGGCACGCCAAGAAGTAGGGGCAAGTTATCCCCGAACCTTGTAAACCCTCCTTGTTAGCGATCTTGCTAGTCGTGTTTGTTTCGCTCTCGTTTTGTTTTTCTGCACACTCTGTTTTCTACTCTTTCCGCTATGCTACTGATATTTGAGTTGTAGAAATCGTGATAAGTTTCGAAGGTGAAAGTGGTTGTCTATATTCACCCCCCCTCTATAGTCATCTCGTTCCCAACAGTCTGGCCCTGATTGTTGTTTTGGTGTTGACACCGATTTTAGTTTAGGTGGATGATTATTGATTATGATTAAGTCCTGATCGGGGATCATGCATGGTATGGAAAATCCTAGTCTGGATGGCTAGGTGTTGGAAAATCCTAACCTAGATGGTTAGGTGTTGAAAATCCTAGTCTGGAGGGCTAGGTGTTGGAAAATCCTAACCTGGTTAGGTGTGAAAAATCCTATCTTGGAGGGCTAGGTATTGGAAAAGTTCTAATTCGGAAGGGTTGGGTGAAAAGTCCTATCATGGAGGGCTAGGTGAAAAGTCCTAACTTAGAGGGCTAGGTGCAAATTCCTATCCTGGAAAATTAGGTGAAAAAGTCCTGGCTTGGAGGGTCAGGTTCCTAGCTTGGAGGGCTAGGTTGGATGATGTTCTAACTCGAAAGGGTTGGGTTAAAAGTCCTAGCTTGGAGGGCTAGGTGAAAAGTCCTAGCTTGGAGGGTTAGGTGCAAATTCCCAACTTGGAGGGTTAGATGGAAAAATCCTTAGCTTGGAGGGCTAAGGTGGATGAATTCCTAGCTTGGAAGGCTAGGTTTGAGTCCCTGGATCGGCCTGGTGACCGATCAGGGACATTGGCACGCTGCTCCTTCGTGGATCGGTCTGGTGACCGATCCAGCGATGTCTGATCAGACTGGTGACCGATCAGGGAGCACACAGTGAGGTTGGGAACCTACTGTGTGGCTCCTGATCGGACCGATGACCGATCAGGGAGCAGACTGCTTCCTCACTACGTTGCTCCTGATCGGTCTGGTGACCGATCAGGGAGCGGATCAAGTCCCTGATCGGTCCTGGATCGGTCCGGTGACCGATCAGGGACTTTGGATCTGATTAAAAAATCACTGTTCATCTGTCCTGATCGGTCTGGGTGACCGATCAGGCTTCACTCTGATCGGTCGGGTGACCGATCAGGCTTCACTCTGATCGGTCGGGTGACCGATCAGGCGTGTATAGCCGCGAGAGCTGGGAATCCCAGCGAAGCAGTGGATCGGTCTGGTGACCGACCCACACGCCCTGGATCGGTCCGGTGACCAATCACTTTAATTTGAATTGCGCTGTCAGACGCTCTGATCGCGACTGACCATATCCGATTTGCTGCCGCTTACATCTGATATTTGATTTACTGTGTGATACGCTGCTCTAACACTCTGATTAAGCTGCAGGTGACAGGGGAGGATTCAAACACTCAAGGAGAGGTCAATGGAGGCTTTCCTTGGAGCAGGTTTGTCCGATTCTCCATTTCAGGTTGCAACGGTCGAGCTGCAGACTGGAGCCGAGACTGGGGCTTAGCTGAGGGGATCTCAGGAAGACCAGAGAGGGCTCAGTGGTAGCCGGCGTTGGCAGCTAGAGGCTACGGAGGATGTTGTCACCTGGTGCTGTGTGGAGAATCAAAAGCGCGGAAGCTAGCTTCGTGGAAGCAGAGTTCTTGAACTAATCTTCTTGTTGCGCCTTGAGTTCTCCATTACAAGCTTGCTGTGTTCTTGAAGCTTCATTACTTTGAGCAAGCTATTGATTTCGAGAAGCAATCATCCATTACTTGAGCGCTTGAAGGAGAGAACAAGGGACTTGGAGTCCGATAGTGGGAAGACACGAAGAAGGGTTCTTGCATGAGATCGCCACTGGGTGGAGCTCAGGGAAGCTTGCTGTGTTCTTGTCCTTGCTAAGTGTTTGAGTAAGATCCTTCTAGCTGTTTCTTTGTGCTTAAACTTTATCTGTGATTGAAACACTGTGGAGAGGTTTTTCCATCGAGAAGGAGGTTGCTTTCTATCCGGTGATAACCGGGGCTTGATCTGCCAACGATCAAGGGATCGCCCACCTTAAGGGCACGTCTAGGAGTAGGGGCAAGTTATCCCCGAACCTTGTAAACCCTCCTTGTTAGCGATCTTGCTAATTGTGGTTGTTTGTTTCCGGTTTCTGTTTTCGTTTACTGCACTGCTTCATTTCCTTTTGATTCTTCCGCTGTGCTACTGATAAGTTGAATGCAGGAAACTTGTTAAGTTTCAAAGAAAAGTGATTGGCTATATTCACCCCCCCCTCTCTAGCCATCTCGTTTCCAACAGATGTATCTTCTAATACCTGGTCACAATTCATTTCTATCAGTGAATTATATGATATTTGCACATTAAAACCTAATTTTGTCAATTATAACCTCATTTTCACCTTTTTCTCCTTAATTCCCTTTTGAATGTGCCAAAACATAGGGTTAAGACTTACCCAAGTCTTCCAATCCCTTTTGACACATTTCACCTAATTTTCTAGGAGAGAAACTTTTGAGATCCATTTACCATGGACCCGAAAGGCTCCTAGAGCTCCCCCTTGAGTTTTGAGCCTTAGCCACCTCCCTAGGTGACTTAACCCATACTAGACCACACCGGTGAACCTCTGGTGATTCTTGGCCTACAAATCTAACCTTCTTAACCTTGGACACTTTGTCCTTGGTTAAGCCACCATTTCTATCTTTTGATGGCACCCTCTTGCCATTCTTGGACTTACCCTTCTTGCCATTATATGCTTCCCCAGCATATTTCTTTTCATTTTCCTTGGAGGTCTTAGATCCGTATCCCAAACCCGATCTATCATAGTTGAGTTTCAAACTACCCAACATCATGTCTAAGCCCTTAGATCCAACCGTGAATCTTTATAAGGTCTTTTCTAATGTATCAAGCCTTGCCCTCAAGGCTTAATTTTCGCTTTCTAGAGTTCTAACCCTAGAACCCATATGTCCATCTTGGACATTCCTAGGCCTAACCTCCTTTTTAGGCACATTCCTTCCCTTCTTGGGATTAGTGCCATGATCCTTAGATACAAAGGTCCTAAGTCTATCATGATGCATATTTTTCTTAGATTTTTGGTCCACCTTGTTACTCCTAGTCCTATCATTGTATCTAAATCCAAAGTTATGCACCATTAAGCATTTTTCATTAAAACTAGCATGCATTGAGGGATGATTTGTCCTATTTTTAACATTTATGGAGGAACTAGAATTTGAGCTGCATTTAAATCTAGAGTTAGAGATTACCTCCCTTATCATTGTAGTCCCTCCTTGATGTGATCTTTGCTTCTTCTTTTCCTCCTTCTCCCATCTTCTCAGATGCTCCATTTTCTTTAATTCTCCTTTTTTAGGGCACTTGGTGTGGTAGTGCCCTAGCTCTCCACACGTGAAGCATCGGATTTTCTTCATTTTTCTTGAGCTCCTCAATTCCTACAACTCATGTTAGATTTAAAAGAACTTGAAATGAGTGTAGATTTTACCTCCTTTCTACCTTTTGGGCACTTGTCCTTGTAGTGCCCCTTTTTATTACACCCAAAGCATGTGATATGGTCCTTGGCCCTTGCTTTGGTGGAGGTTGGAGCTTCTTCTTCAACCTTTGATGATGTGGATGCCGCCTCTTGATCCGGTATAGACGAAGGTCTCTCCTCCCCCTCAATTATTGAAACTGATACTTCTTCTTCTTCTTCTTCTCTGGATGAGGTGGAGGACCTCTCACTCTCTTCTTCCATTTCACTTGAGGATGTAGATGTTTCTTCTTCCTTTTTCTCCTCTTCTTGGACTATTGACCTTGCTTCTTCGGGTTTCTCTACTACTTGAGCTTGTGTAGGACTCTTATGAATTTCTTTCAATTTGCTCCACAGTTCACATGCATTTTGGTATGCCCCTACACAACTCAAAATTTTGTTAGGCACAATATCAATCAATATACCCATTACCTTTTCATTTGCCCTTGCTTGTTCTTGTTGCTCTTGATTCCAATACCTAGGTCTAAGTCTCTTCCCGTGCTTATCCTTTGGAATCTCGAAGGGCTCTTCAAGCGCGATCCGAAGGTCCCACTCCATTCCGAACCATGCCTCCATTCTCGATTTCCAATATCCGAAATTCTCATGGTCGTAGGTTGGCGGAGTGTAGATGTCGTCCCTCAACTTATCTTCCATTTTCTTTTCCCTCTAGTGTGTGCTCCCTAGGCGGTTAGTCCGATCAAGAGCGGTCCTCGCTCTGATACCAATTGTAGGATCGATTCCGTATGCTAGAGGGGGTGAATAGTGATTTTCGAACCCCTTTCTTCCTACACGGTTAGTTTGCACAGCGGAAATAATAATAAACAAAATAAACAATACTAACCAATGCTAACACGGAAGATTTACTTGGTATCCACCCCGGACGGGTGACTAATCCAAGAATCCTCCGGTGGATCAAACCCCGGATAACCTCCAGCTTGTCCTCGTCGCTCCTTGTGGGTGGAGAAACCTCGCCACAAACTCAAACAAGGCACTGAGCACAAAGACTACTAGCTTGCCTTTAACCAAGACAAGATTCGTCAAAAATCTCAGCCACCACGAAGTCCTCTTTAAATAGGACTCGGGCTGAAACCCTTGCTACCAGTTGACTGCCCCTAGGGCAGTCGATTGGTGCCACTGAAATTCGACCGTTGCACCCCAACGTTCGAATTCTCAGCCAATTAGGGGCAGTCGACTGGTCCCAGGGCTGAGACCTTTCTGTGAGTTCCATCAGTCAATTGCCCCCAGGCCAGTCGACTGGTCTACTCACCCACCTAAGGTTACCCTTCCTGAGTACATTCCACTCCGCACTCAAACCCTAGGATTTCCCGAGTACAATCACACAGCACTCGTACCCTCCCGAGTACAATCACACAGCACTCGTACCCTCGGATGCACGCAAGCCTCCAGCTTGCCTCCATGTCATCCTTCACGCATGCTTCAAAGTCCGCGCCCCTCAGCTTATCGTGCCTGCTCTCCAAGGTCCCTTGGGTGCACACAAGCCTCCAGCTTGTATCCATGCCACCCTTCACCGTACCGAGGCCGTCCAGCCAAGTCCATATGTGTAACCTGTACAACCTGCACACTCAACATACACATATAAGAACACAAGGGTAAACCTAACTTAAACTCCTTGCCCAAACATCAAAACACTTGGTCACTCCGGACCACAGATTGCCTCAACAATTATCAATAAGACATTCATCATTTCCTTTAGTGTCGTATTTTTACGTTCGGCAACACCATTTGATTGAGGCGAGTATGACATTGTTGTCTAATGCATATGCTAGATTCTGAACAAAACTCATCAAGCGGTGCACTATATTCTCCACCTCTATTGTTACGAATTATTTTAATTCGTTTATTAAGTTGATTCTCAACTTCTATTTTATAGGTTCTGAAAGTCTCTAAGGCTTCATCTTTACTTCTTAAAAGAAAGACATAATAGAACCTCATGCAGTAATCGATAAAAGTAATAAAATACTTTTTACCTCCTCTAGTTTGCACGAATTTTAAGTTATATAGATCACTATGTATCAATTCTAGAGGAATCGTTGACCTTTTAACCAAATGAAAATATAGTCTCGTTATCTTTGCTTCCACACACACTTCACATTTGTGCGTTTTGTCAACATTGACGTTTGGTAATAAATTTAATTTGATGAGACGTTTCAGAGTATTATTATTGACATCTCCAAGTCTATCATGCCATAAATTAAAATACTCAACAACGTAGCTGGAATCTCTTATTTTATTACTATCAAATTCACGGTGTACAGTCATTACAACCATTTTAAAACAATTTCTGTTCTAAGTACCCCTTACCTACAAAGACACCATTCTTCGTAAGTACACAGTTTTTTGACTGGAACACTAGTCTGCCGACCTTAACAAGTGCCGATCCAAAAACTAGGTTCTTCTTGTTGTCGGGAACGTGAAGCACATCAATGAGTGTTAACTCCTTCCTAAACGTCATCTTCAAAATAACTTTTCCAAGTCCGATAATCGGCGATGTAGTGGAATTGCCCATATAAAGCTTTCTTCTACTTATCAGAATATACTTGGAGAACATCGTCTTATCAAAACAGATGTGACGTATTGCTCCAATATTGATCCACCACTGCTTCGGATTGTCTACCACCGTGTTGGCTTCAAACAAGTCGCACTGAGATCCAGTTCCATGTCATCAGAAGTTGCAACTTAGTTTGCAGCATCCTTCTGACTCTTGATTGGTTTCTTTGGGCGTCTATAATCCTTGGGCATGTGTCTTGGCATTACGCAATTGTACTATGAGCCCTTGAATTTCTTGCCATGAGCCTTCTTTTTAGATTGCTTCGGCTTCTTCACATTCGGCTTAACCAGGTTAGACATCTCGTCGATAGCCCACTTCGTTCCTTTGGAGTCGGATAGCTTTTGATTATCCTCCTCTATTCGTAGCATCAAGATCAGCTCTTCAAGCCCCATCTCTTTTTTCTTGTACTTCAGGTAATTTTTAAAATCCTTCCACGACAGAGGGAGATTCTTGATTACCACAACTACTTTGAACGACTCGTTTAGCTTCATGCCTTCGGCATCCAAATCATGCAGTATCAGTTGCATGTCTTGGACTTGAGATATCATGCTCTTGGAATCCACCATCTTGAAATCCAGAAACTGACCGACAATGAATTTCTTCAATCTGGCGCTTTCGATTTTGTATTTCTTTTCTAGTGATTCACATAGAGATTTTGTCGTCTCCATCGGACTACAGATTATACAACATGTTGTCCAGTGCATTGAGAACGTAGTTGTAGCACAGGAAATCTCCTGCGACCACGCATCGCATGCATCCTTGTTGATGGAATCACCTTTCGTAGTGGTTGGTGGGTCTTCACGCAAAAATCGTATGAGATTTAGCATTGTCAAATAAAACAACATCTTCCGCTGTCATCTTTTGACGTCGGCTCCATTGAACTTCTCCGGCTTTTCTCTGTGTGCAACGGCGATCGAAACGTCGTTGATTACGACCATATTAATTTGCAAAATATCGTTTTATGATTGTGAGTCGGTTGGGTTGTCGCCGAGGAAGATGCAAACTGATATAAAATCGTCTAGGCTAGTGTTCGACACTATCTCCGTAAAACGATATTGCTCCGTTACAGGTGTTTATGAATAACATCAATTTGGTTCCCAAGATACAATGATGATGTCTCGAAATAGTAACACTTCAAATTTCGAGATCAGCAAATCTTCTCGTAGGCTTTTTGGACTCTGATGCAAAAGATGAGATGTATGCTAGATATGATTGAGTCTTGTTTTCCGATGATTGAATATCATTCCAGTATCTAGAGCATTCTATTTATACAAGGAGAAGAGGGGAGGTACCCTTTGGTGAGTGGCTGTGACCTTTGATTTAAGATTTATCTGGACTGTTCGATCTGGAGGGTTGTAATCCTTCAGATAATCCTTTGATCTCAACCACTAGATCTGGATAGTTGTAACCCTTCAGATCCCCTTTTGATCTCAGCCGCCAGATTCGATCTGACGCTTCGGATCAAGTGTTATCACCAAAGGTCAGATCGCGACTCTTCGGGATCAACGCTTCAGATCCGTCACTTGCGATCCAGCACCCCTCTTCGATCCAACGGTTGTCATTGCCCAGTTAGCAGTTTACTCATCTCTCTCTCCCTATTTGAATGTCACATAGGCACTGCCACGTCACATATGAATATGACACGTCACCCGAGTACCACGTAGGCATTTCCATGTCACCTGGAGCATAAATTTAAGTTCATCGTGACGATGCATACATATAAAGTGCAAAGTGCGCCAAAAAAACACTCATTACGCGCGTAGCGGGCCGCAGGCTAGCGGGTGCAAGTACTTGCTCGCTCATGGACGAAAACACCTATATTTTTCTTTTGTTAATTTCATTAACACAATAACATATATATGGAAGCAAAGACTCTTGAAATTTACAGATGTGGGATTATTCCCCGTCTACTTCTTCTATATTTTTTTAGACTGATTTTAAATAATTAATTTCTCATTCACCCGTAATTAATTTTGAACAAATTAATAGTCTAGATTCATCTACGTGAAACGTAGATTTTATTTTTGAAGTCAATTTTGACTTTCATCAATAAATGATATCTTAATTTTTTTTACAAAATTATATTTTATCTTTTAAAATCCAACATCCAACGGAAACTTGACAACAAAGAAATGCGGTGGCGCCGCAGAAGCTACCTGCTGATCTGCTGCCCCGAGGGATGCTTGGGACTTGTTCTTCCTGTGCGTGGAATATTTGTTGTAACAGCCAATGAATTATCCAGTGTTATTTAGAATAAGCAGAGATCATTGGAAGAGAAGATGTTAAATGCGAGAAAAAAACAGAGCTTCGAATTTAACAACCAGACGTCCAAGAGTTTGAAACTTTTGCAGAACAACAAGACCGAAACAAAATACAGAAAATCAGAAGTTAAAACAATTTGTTTATCCGTAAATGAAGTAGTAAAAGAGGAAGAAAAAAACACAGCGTAGTTTAACATGGATCATTCTGATTCTAATGACTTCATATACGTTGTTTATGTTTGAAATTAACTAGGACCATTTCAGTCCTTCGTGCTTCTCTGTTTATGGATAATGAAGTTTTCATGGATCATTGATCCTGTCGCCGAGCGTAGTGGAGCCGCAACCGGAATGACGGTGTAGGGATGAACGACGTAGATGCTGACGGGGCGTCCTCGCGCAGAATGGCAGCTTCGTGGGGGGTATCCTCCGACCGAACGGAAGTGGATGTCGCCTGGTGCAGGGCCGGCCGACGAGAGGTGAACCTGCTGAGGAAGATGACCGTTAGCAACCCAGCCGGGAGACGTCCCGGCAAGGCACTCCGACGGTCAAGTCAGTACTCCGAGGAACAGTAGAAATAATGGAGCACTGGAAAGATAAGAGGATTCGCGCGAGTATGTATGCGAGTATGCGTACCTGAGAATGAGGAGTGGAGTGGCTTATATAGACGGGGAAAAGGACAGGCATGGCCTGTGTCAGGATCTTCTGACAGGGTCAGAAGATGTGGTATGGTGCTGTCGATATGAGTATGGCCTGTGTCAGGATCTTCTGACAGGGTCAGAAGATATGGCATGGTTGTGTCGACTGTAACCATCCTTCTTTGTCGTATACTATTCGTCTCATGTGAGGACAAAGACAGGTCTCGGTAAGGCGGCGCCTGTCAGAGAGTGTCAGCTCGTACGAGGAGTGACATCCTGTTACCTGCGGCTGGTGCAGGTATATTTTGTCTTTATCCCAGGATGACTCCGAGAGAGAGCCCGAGTGGACATCTGGCCGGCTCGCCCGGATGGGTGTCAGGCACGAGCATGGACTGCCGGGCGGATGCACCCGGCTGAATGAGGTGGGTAAGTCTTAATGTGGCAGGCCGGGCTTGACCGACCGGATGGACCACTATATTTATTCTACCCGGCTGCCTTAAGCCCGACCAGCCGGTGAAGGCTTTGGGCCCGGCCAGAATGTTTGTTGAGTCGGTTACTCGTATAATGACGTGGACCCTGAAGCAGGCCAGGTCGTTCGCCACGTTGGCTACCCATATCGTGCAAAATATAGGACAGGATCAATAGCCTTCCCCTCGAGTCTAGTCGAAGGAGGCGATCAGTCCGACTGACTGGACTACAAGTGTGTACAAAAACTCTGCGGCCGGGCGCTTTCTGCCCTTTCAATATCCGGCCGGCTTACCACGATGCTCAACAGCTGGTGCTGAGTATGTTTGCTTTGTCTGTGCGGAATAAGCTTGTAAACTGAGAGGGGCGTGGGCCGCCACGCACCCGACTCTGTTAACAAGGTCGCCCGGCTAGACGAAACATGATAGAGGAACGTGGGCCGCCTCGCGTACCCCATTAGTTGTCAACCGGATGAAGATGTCCGGGCGGCTGGCGATTCTGACAGGAGGAACGTGGGCCGCCACGTCCTTGTGAACTGTTAGTGCGTCCGACCGGACGAATGTTGTTAGACGCTGAGAGGGATGTTGAACACGTTTGGGCGGGAAAATGTTCGCCTTGAGTTGCAAGAAAAGTGGAGTGTCACGCGTCTCAAGACGATTTTCTCGGGATAGCCCGAGTCATGCAATTAATGGAGACGGGACATTCTAAGTTGCATGGGGCGATGTGATACGCCCGATGCGACCGACGCCATAACGGCATCACCTCAGCTTTAATGATCTGGGCCACGTGGCGTTCGCCGGTTGGCCGACCGGGATGCGATTTATCCCATGATTACGAATTTTTAATGGCCATTAATGCGCGTAATTCTTTCTGCCACGCGGCAGCTTCCGACTGGCCGACACGGCGACGCGCCCTGCCGCCGCATCAGGCGACGTCAGCGGATGCGGCACGCCTTTTCGAGGCTGATCGTGGGACGACTCTTCGGCATTGGGTGAGGCGATCGCCGTACACGTGGATCGCCATCCGACGGTCGCCTTTCTTTCGGCCTAGCTATAAATAGGTCTCCGCATTCGCCGAAACCCTTATTTGCTCTTCACTGTTCTCTCTAACTCGGTGCTTCTCACTTCTCGCCGCCGTCTTCGCGCGTCGCCGCCAGTTAATCTTTTCCGCCACCCCTACGGTCAGATTCTCCCTTTTCTTCCCTTTCTTTCTGTTCCATGGCTACCCCTACGTGGTATACCTCTGTCGAGTCTTCCCTTCACGACGAGACCACCTCCGACCTCCGACTAGCCTACGACATCCCCGCGAACTACCGCATTGCCGTTCCGACAAAGGATGACCGACCGCACCAGCCTCCGGCTGGCTTCTTTGTGTTTTTCCGGGATCAACACATGTCTGGCCTGCGCTATCCTCTTCATCCCTTTATTGTAGACTTCTGCAACTTCTTCCACATTCCTATCTTCCAGCTTTCTCCCAACGCTATTCGTATATTGTGCAACCTAATTGTTCTTTTCACCCTTTACCGAGTCCCCCTCCGACCGGAGGTTCTGTATTTCTTTTATTACCCGAAGAAACAGGAGGCCGGGAATTTCTTCCTCCAAGCCCGGGCCAAACTATCTATAGTGGAGAATATTCCTTCCTCAAATAAGGGATGGAAAACCCACTTCTTTTTCATAGGCCCTCCGACCAGCCCTGGGTTCCCGATCGGATGGGTCGAAGACATGCCCCCTATAGCTCCCTTAAGAAACTTTAAAACTGACCCCTTGTTCATAAGGGCCGCCTCTCTAATCGGTGGTCGTCACTTCGACGGCATGAAACTTCTCACCGACGCCGTTCTGTACATATTTGGGCTAAGCCGAGTGCCTGCCGCCCTGCCCTACGCCTTCTGTAAGTTATTTTTTCACGTACTCCTTTTTCCCTAACTCAAAATCTCTTGCTTTTGCAGCCAAAATGATGTGGGAAGCGTCCCTTGATGAGGCCATGGGTCTGGCGGACGCAGAAATCAACGCCCGGGCGGCCGAACAGCTTCGTTTGCGCCAGGCCGGTCCGCCCGACCAACATACGATTCCTGAGAGCGCGGAGCCAGCTCCTCAGGCTCCTTCTGTCCAATCAGCGCCGACTGGTTCTAGGGAGCCGGTCGGCTCTTCGAAACCTCCTGCCCCTGCAAAATCCGCCGGCAAGAAGAAGGTTCGGTTTTCCATGGAGAAGTCCCAGCCTTCCAAGCGGAAGGCTAGCGCTTCTATCCGCATTGAAGAGCCGACGGAGGTGGACCTATCCTCTTCCGATTCCCCGGACCCGGAACCCTTGCGGAAGCGCCCGAGGAATCCTGCGTCGGGCTCTGGCGCTCAGCCTGCAGAAGCCGCTGCCAGCCCGGCTAGCGCTAGCCGACCTGCAGACGCGCCGGGTTCGTCACGCTTGGGGGGACAATCTTCCCAACCGCCTTGCTATGGCGTATATCTCCCCTCGCTCGACCCCGCGGCCGCTCGGGGAGCCCAGCAGCGACTTACCCTTTATGGGGAATTGGCAGAATGCTGGGAGCATGGTATGAAGGAAGGGACTTCCAAACCCCCGGTCCGCCTGGCCGACCAATTCATGCAGGATGCTACGCATGTAAGTCCGATGCTTTAGTGCTTAGCTGACTTGCTTTTTTCCTAATAATTCTTATTGTAGTTTTGGGCCACCTGCTCGAGCGTCGCCCATACCTTGGTTATCAACACCAGGGGGCGCCGAATGGCCGAGCGGAGGCTCGCCGAAATGGAGCTCTGCCAGGATCACGCCGGCTTACCCACCGGAGAAGAGGGCACCGCTATCCTTCGCTCGGAGATACTGGGGCTTAAGGAGAAACTCCGTTCCACTGAGGCGCGACTGACGGAGGAAATTAGCCGAGCGGAGGAGGCCGAGCGGGCGTGTGACCGGTCTTCCTCCCAGCACGAGACCCTTCGGCAGGAGAGGAAGAAGGTCTTGGAAAAGGAACGCCGTACCCGGTCGGACCTCGCCAAGAAGACCGCCGAGGTCCAAACCATGAAGGCAGAGCTAGACAAGCTGGTGAAGGCTTCTGAGGAGCTCCGGGAGACCTTGAATGATAAAGAGCAGGAGCTGGCAACTCGGGAGTCGGACTTACATGCCAAGGAGAAGGCTTTAGACTCCCGAGAAGACGAGCTCCGCTTGTCTGAAGGGCTACTTGCTTCTCAAGCGGTTGCCCTGGAAGATAAGGACAAGGAGTTAGCCAGCCTCCGGGCGGAAATTGAAAGCCTGAAGCTGCACCAAGAAGGCGAACCCGCCCGGATGGACGCACACCGCCTGGCCTACATTAACTCCAAGGAGTTCTGCGATAAGCTGGGCAAGCGGACGTCGAGTATGTTCCAGATGGGCATTAACAGCGCCATTCTGCAGCTCCAAGAGGGCGGCTATCTACCTGCTGACATTCCTGCCAACGCTGTAATAGTGACTCGGGTCAAGGAGCTACTCCCCAAGGACTTCTTCCAGCCTTTACCTAGTTTAATCGTGTAATCTTTGCCGCCGGTTGGGGCTCTTTTTTGGTAATGCTGCCGAGTAACCATCAATGCAAAGGCCTTATCCTTTAACGTGTTATTTTATACAACGATTCAGTAGATGTTGCTGATTGGTTTCAGTTGTCAGGTAATGTATTGGGGATCTGAATGAAACTCTTCTTTCTCGCTCCAACTTTGTTTTAGGTGTTTTCGACCAACACCCTTGGTTCTGGAATAGGCCATTTACTTTAGGAGGCTCAATGCCCTGGGGAAATGGCCCAGTATATAGTCAGCTGGCGGATCGGTCCGACTGAGGGGTGTGGGTCGCCACACGCCCGGTCGGGGAACCAAACCAAGTTAGGAAAACAGCCAAGTGTAAGGTAGACGGCAGCTGGCCCGACTGAGGTGTGGGTCGCCACACGCCCGGTCGGGGAACCAAACCAGTCTATAAATATGTTAGCCTTCTCAAGCCTCTGGATGGACCAATCTTCCACGTGGACTGCCACACTTCCGACCGTGAACCAGTCCAGGCTTCCGAGTGGGCTGACGCGAAGAGTCAGTCACCGACTCAGGCTTCCAAAGGGGACCAGCCTTCGGCGTGGGTCGCCACGCTTCCGGTCGGGAACCGCCTTTAGGCTTCCGGATGGGCCAATCTTTCACGTGGGACGCCACGCTTCCGACCGGGAACCAGTCCAGGCTTCCGAGTGGGCTGACGCGAAGAGTCAGTCGCCGACTCAGGCTTCCAAAGGGGACCAGCCTTCGGCGTGGGTCGCCACGCTTCCGGTCGGGAACCGCCTTTAGGCTTCCGGATGGGCCAATCTTTCACGTGGGACGCCACGCTTCCGACCGGGAACCAGTCCAGGCTTCCGAGTGGGCTGACGCGAAGAGTCAGTCGCCGACTCAGGCTTCCAAAGGGGACAGCCTTCGGCGTGGGTCGCCACGCTTCCGGTCAGGAATCGCCTTTAGGCTTCCGGATGGGCCAATCTTTCACGTGGGACGCCACGCTTCCGACCGGGAACCAGTCCAGGCTTCCGAGTGGGCTGACGCGAAGAGTCAGTCGCCGACTCAGGCTTCCAAAGGGGACCAGCCTTCGGCGTGGGTCGCCACGCTTCCGGTCGGGAACCGCCTTTAGGCTTCCGGATGGGCCAATCTTTCACGTGGGACGCCACGCTTCCGACCGGGGAACCAGTCCAGGCTTCCGAGTGGGCTGACGCGAAGAGTCAGTCGCCGACTCAGGCTTCCAAAGGGGACCAGCCTTCGGCGTGGGTCGCCACGCTTCCGGTCGGGAACCGCCTTTAGGCTTCCGGATGGGCCAATCTTTCACGTGGGACGCCACGCTTCCGACCGGGGAACCAGTCCAGGCTTCCGAGTGGGCTGACGCGAAGAGTCAGTCGCCGACTCAGGCTTCTGGAGGGTATGACGCGTCAGCCAGCGTCCCGTCCAGGTATGGCTTTGCCTTGTATGGCTGACCGGCAATTTTCGGTCGGGTGAGCCTTTCGTTAGTGTTAGAATGCGGCGTTTTACAAGCTTTCATCACTCTAGGGCTCTCTGTACATTTTCAAGTGTAGGGCACTCCACGGTCGGTTCAGCCTCTTTCCATGTTCGTCCTCCAAGTAGTAGGCGCCTGAATGCAATTTCTGGACGATTTTGAAGGGTCCGCCCCACTGTGGTTGTAATTTGTTAACATCACCGACCGGCTTTATTCGTTTCCAGACAAGGTCTCCAGGTCGAAACGAGCGCGGCAACACCTTCTGGTCGTACCTTTGTTTCATGCGCTGACGGTACGTGAACATCCGGGCGGCTGCTTTTTCCCGGACTTCCTCTATGAGGTCAAGCTCTAGGCGTCTTCTTTCATCATTCCCTCATCATAACTTAACCGCCTGTCGGATTCACAGCCGACCTCGACCGGCACCACCGCCTCGCTGCCATAGACGAGGTGGAAAGGCGTTTGCCCGGTAGCTTCTCTGGGTGTGGTTCTGTTCGCCCAAAGGACCCCGGGCAGCTGTCTACCCAGTTGGTTCCTGCATGATCCAGTTTGGTTTTGAGCCCTCTCAAGATTTCCCGGTTGGTGACTTCTGCTTGGCCGTTGCTTTGTGGATACGCCACGGATGTAAAAGCCTGATGGATACCGTAAGTCGAGCACCATTCTTTGATTTTCTTTCCTTGAAAACTGCCGACCGTTGTCAGACACCAACTTGTGGGGGATCCCGTATCTGCATAGAATATTTTGCCAAAGGAACTTAATCACCGTCTGCTCGGTGATTCTAGCTAGCGCCTCTGCTTCCACCCATTTAGAGAAATAATCCACCGCGACCAATAAGAACTTCTTCTGAGCGGGGCGGTTGGGAACGGACCTACGATATCCATGCCCC